>OY728143.1:914758703-915008703 GCA_963277665.1 Viscum album | reverse complement strand
AGAGATCGAATGGACTGACGGATCGGAAGTTACGACTGTTTAAAAAAAGCTGATGGGGAACATGTGCTAGAAATGAGGCATCGAAAAACATAACAAACCCGATACCCACTAAAAAGGCCAAAACTTATGATCCAAGAGTCCACTTGGGTGCTACGACCAGTGAAACCGAAGCTTATAAAACGACCTACGATCTGGCAGGTGGAAGAGTCTGAACTGACACGTGGATTGAAAGTTAGGTTCATTTGAAGACAAGTTCGACGGGATACCGGTGACAGAAATGAGGTTTTGGAGGACTTCAGAGGGGTTTTTGGGGTTTAGAAACACAAGAAAATCTTACTTTTGTTAAACTGGTGCGTAACTGTTTTCGTTGGCTTCGATTTGATATGTGGTAGAGCCCAAACGGACACCCAGAGCGAAAGTTATGGCCGTTTGAAGTTGGAGAACTTTTTTCAACTTTTTTATAACTCTCATATCTTCCACACCTTATAATATCTCATGGTTTTGATTATACGTGCTTCTAGATCACTTCATGAGCTTCGATTTTACTGTTCGTGGCGCTCCAACGGACACCCGGATCAAAAGTTATGGTCATTTTAGTGATTTCGGGGTTTCTCATGTTTTTTTATATTTTTCTTTTCATTTCGAGGTGGTTTTACCCAATGCGCCGCTATTTCGTAGCGGTTTTTTAAAAAACCGCCGCTAATCCTCAAAAAAATAAAATAAAAATTTAAAAAAAATTAATTTTTTACGCATTTCGCGGCGGTTTTAAAAAACGCCGCGAAAAACCCGCCGCGAAACGCCTGTTTTCCTGTAGTGCATTAATGCATGCTTTATGAAATATTTATGAAACCCATTCCTTTCTATGTTTTTATTTCATGACCATAATTTTTATTTGTCCTATTTCCATGTGGTATTAATGATCTTACAAATTTAATGATTTTGTGGGTAGGACTAGAAATATATAACCCTCTAAATGTCATATGTCTCATGAGATTATGTGTATTCTGAAGTAATATGATGCTGTATTTTTTGGCAGTTATGATGTTATGATTTATTCACATATGTTATGTGTAAACATGATATTGGATTTATTCACAACTATGTGAGGGTATTTGACCAAAATGTAATAATGATTCATTATTATGACTATTCTAGTTTCCATTAATTTTTTAAAAGATTCAATAATTATTTTGATGATGATCCCAGTATTATGATATATTGATGATGATTATTCCCAGCCATGTTATAAAATTTCTAATGTCTCATGCTCTTTACCTTTTATTCCTACACTTACTAGGATTCTAATTCATCCATTTTATAGATTTATAATCTAAGGTGATTACAAATACTAATTATAACATAATATATTTAGTAGGACTATGAAGAAGTAATTAAATTATGTTTAAGTATTTTATGTACAAGTGATGTATGAACCTAACTTTCCTGAGATACTAATAATTTCTCTTTGGGGATATATTTTTATTATTTTATTTATCTTAAAAATGAAAAAAATAGTTATTCAAGACAAATTTGAGTCTTAATAGTGGCTATTAGAGAACAATATTTTTAAATTTTGGAGTTAGGACATGAAAAAATTAGTCAATAACCCTAAGGTTGATTTTATCTATGGGTAAAGAATGAAAATTTTGTTAATGTATGGTATTTGTGGTCTCTAAGAAATTAAATCCCAATATAAACACTACTAGTTGATATAGATCTATAATATATTTACCTATAGATAATTACCCCAGGAGGGATCATTGTATATTTATCTAACCGGTACCTAGACTATAACAAAGAGTCTTGGTTACATGTCCAGTTTGAAACTCCTAGGGGATATGAATTTGTAGATTCACATTATATTTAAATTCTTTTTGTGGATATATAAATAAATTTATTATTCCTCTTAAGGCTTTAAAATGACTAATTTACATAATCATAGAATAATAGCTTGATAAGAATGATATTCTAATCCTTGGTATCCTATAAAATATGACATTAGAATTTATTTTATCATGAAAGTAAATTATTTATTTACATTTTTTGACTTAGGATTTTTTTAAAACTTTTCAATTTTTGAAAATGGTTGGGACTAGGAGAAACAAGACCAATAACCCAAATAAAATAAAAAGTAATAATTGTATGAATTAAATTCCCAAATTCAATGGGAGTTGAAGTACAAAACAACATTTCACTACTTACGCAACTCTCTCATGAAATAAAAACTAACCTGAACAATTTTGAATTTTATCATTTTTCAAAGAAGGAGAAACTGGACAACGAGTAATTTATGTTGTAATGACCATGGAAGTTTAGTGGATCTTCCGATCCACTTGTTATTAAATAATGCATAACTCAATGTAAAATATATTTTTTTATGCTCCACTATTTTGAGAAGGAGAAGTCTACCCCAGTTGTCTATCATTTATATAGAGAAGCTTGTGAATTGTGGAAATTGATAATGAATTTTAGCTCGATGGATTAAGTAGATTACTTATATTTGGAAGACATTAAGAATATATTTATAAATAATAATTTAACTTTAAATATTAAAATAATTATGGAGAGGGAATTTATTGATCATAAGTATTAGTAGAGTAAATCGTTTATGGATTATGAGAAAAATTTCACAAGGAATTCAAGATAAACCTTGAGTTTTTTATCAATAATGAATAAACAAGAAATAGATTCATTAATTTTTTTAAAAACAATATCTTTGAAATCTCTATCTATTTAATAATTTATGAGTTAAAAATAAGTAGTTCAATATAATATTGACATTGAGATGATTTTTAGAGAATTTTCCTATGGATATGGTGACAAGAAGAGTAAAATAGAGTTTGAAGCAAGGGTATCAAATGAAAAAGGGGGAATATAATGAAACCATTAACATTCCAATGACGTTGAAAGAAAAAAATATATGAAAATTTCCTCAATTTGATGGGAAAATTCATTAAATTTGTGACAGTGGGTCGAAAATACATTAAGAAACCAGCCAACATGTTGGAGGAAAGGAGGGAACCATCTAATTCATGGCACATTGTTTATTTCTTCAAATATAATGATAAGGTAAATATAAAATCCAATGTACTAAACATGGGTATTTGAGGGTAATCAATGTTAGTAACTACCAAATTCGAGGGAGGAAAGAAATGTTTATACCATCTCCATCATTGAGGTGGAACATGAAAATGATTTTATACATGGTACAATTCTTATTCACTCAAGAATGAAATTTTTTTATTTGATCATGGTTATATAAATTCCTTTATATGCTACAAATTTTTTATAACTTTTGAATCACATCCCTGATTCCATGAAGTTGAGATATCAATAAAATTTCTTAGTGTCATGATCATTGCAACCCAAGTGTTATAATCTTCTCATATTACCTTATGTGGGTAGATTATTCATAAAACTCACAAAATCCTTTATTTTTTTTAATATGATTATATTAAAGGATTGGATTATCTCTCATTATATAGAGATCACATAAAATGTATGTAAAATAAAATCTATTTTTATATTATGAACTATCCCATGCACTTGTACAAATTCATGGATAATCAATAATAGCCCTTTGAAAATCCCTTAATGGTGTATGTGTTGATAAATAGAGATAAAAATTATCTTTACCAAATAGTTGTGTCAAAGGAAATAATAATTGTTGATTAAATTCCCATTATAATAGAAAACCCTGTTATATTTCCCAAATATTTTTCAAGAATTCCCCCAGATTGTGAGCTAGAGGTCTCAATAGAACCCAAACCAAGATCCACTTATATCTCAAAAATCACTACAATATATCCCCAAGATAAATAGGGGAGTTAGAGAATAAGAATAATTATAATTTAGAATGAGTGTTCATTCACATTAGTGGATTACCTTGGGGTTCACTAGAGAACTATTTCATGAAAATGGATTGATCAATTTGGATGTTCATTGATGACTGAGAGCCCAACAAGATCAACATAAAAAAAGTATCCCTAAAAAAAATTGATATTTGTTAAATAAACATAAATGGGATCAGTACTTGTTAAATGTTGATATTAATTTTGGATATCATTAGTTGAAGGTGAAGAAGAAATAAATTTAGAATATTTTTTTGTAAGGTATTGACACTATAAGTTAATTTTTATGACCTTCAAACTTACTAATTCTACTACTATAATCATGGATTTAATGAATATAGTCTTAAAATAACTCCATGAAATATTTTGGTACTCTTTATTGATGATATCCTTATTTAATAAAAGATAAATTAGTAATATTAATAATATATAAGGATTGTTTTGGTGACATTAAGAAAGGCTATGTTGTATGCTATGTGTAGAAAGTTTTACTTCTAGATACAACAAGTTACATTATAGGAAAAATTATCATAATTATGGGATTTTATTTGGACCCATCAATGAAAATGGTAATTGAAGAATGGACATAGAACAATTATACCATGAAAAGTGGTAATGTATGTACAAATGGATGAATGTGATGAATAATTTATAGATCCCAAGAAAAGGATAATCACTATTTTTGTATGCACACTACCCTCATGTGGAGAAGGGTTTTTGATATATAGTTATTCTTTAATGAAATTATTGGGTTGTGTAATCTTGAATAATGATAAAGTGATATCTTATGACTTATGATAATTATGGATCCATGATAAGTATTAATCGACACATAACCTAGAGTTTGATATTGTAATCTTTATTCTAATGATTTTTTGGAAATATATATATCGTGAGAAGTGTAACATATATAAAATTACAAGATACTAAAGTATATATTCACATAGAAGTAGATCAACATGTGTCAACAATTATTTATAATGAAAATTAAGAAATTTGATTTCTCTATTCACTAACATCCTAGAAAGGTGAAAAATAAAATTTATCTTTAACAGAAAATAACTAGTTATGCTATCCATAATGAAGATCGAGAAAGAACATATATTTATAGATATTTAAAGGATGAATCTAGAAATTATAATAGTAGGGAATGCATCCTAACTTAACCAAATTATAGACAAACTATTTATCAAAGAAGAATCATGGAGGCATAAAGTTATGATTTAGAGCTTTTGGATGGTTCATGAATTAAGCATTGATAAAGATGGTTTCATTTGGTTTTGATATATAAATTGTGAGACATAATCACATGAGATAATTAAAGTACCATTGGATAATTAATATAAATATCTTTCTTTATCCATCCTATAAGTACCAAGACGTATTGTGATCTTCAAGAGCACTTCTAGTGGGATAACATGAAGAAGGAGATAGCTGAGTACATCTCAAAGTGTAAGGTATGTCATATAGTTAATGAAGGGTGATAAATTTATAAGGGGATGATGTGAAAAATTTCCATAACCACATGTAAATAAAACAATATTTCCATAGACTTTGTCACTGGTCGACTGAAGACATAGAAAGGAATAAATGAGATATGTGTTGTGGTGGATTGACTCACAAAGACTTCCCACTTCATCGTTATATGGGAATATATCTCACTCCCCTAAATTGCCTTGATATACATAATGGAAGTAGTGAGGCTTTACGAGGATCCAATTTTAGTGTTATCTTGTCATTATACAAGGTTAACATCAAAATCATAAAATATTCTTCAACATGATCTAAATAATGAATTGAAAATTATTATGTCTTATCACCCAAAACAGATGTCTAATTTTAAAGGATAATTCAGTTACATGAGAAACTATTGAGATCTAGATCAATAGAATTTAAGAGTATGGGATAAATATATCCCATTAGTTTAGTGCTCATAAAACAATTACTTCGACTTGAGTATTCAAATGGACCCATATAAAGCTATAAAGTGAAAGCATTGTAGAACACTAGTGTTTTGGGATGATGTTTGTGAATGAAATCTATATATATGAAAGAGAAGTTTAAAGACATTTGAAAACACATTAATGATACTCGGATTCAACCAAAGAGATTTATTGACAATCATAGATTGGACATGGTATTTGAAGTTAGAGATAATTGTTTCCTTCCAATATCAACATGAAATACATTCATGAGGTTTGGAAGGAAATCAAATCTTATCCCTAGCCACATTAACCCATTTTAGATTCACTATATCATGGGATTATTATAATATTAGCTATACCTTCCATGAAACTTGGCTCAAGTTTATGATTTGTTCCATATATCTCTCTTGAGAAAGTAAAAACCTGATCCCTCACATGTAATAAATCCAGAGTTGGTACAATTGGAGCATGATCTCACTCTTTAGGAGAAACCAACAAAGATCATTGATCATAGTGATAATTTTCTACACAATAATACAACACACCTCATTAACATGCATTAGTATAATCCAAATTTTGAGGAAGCAACAAATTAAACAATTGATTAAATAAAACAAAATTACCCTAATCTATTCTTAAATAATGACAATATTTGAAATTTTGAGGTTGAAATTTCTAAATGGAGAATGAATTTAAAATCCCAAAATTTTATATATATTGATTTATCATTTTGAAAAAATAATATTAGTTATAATTAGGTGTATAATATAGTTTAAACACATGAAATAAATAATTAATTATTCCATTAAATGAGAACATTATGTTTACAGAATAAATATATCAATGTAATTGAAAATATTAAATTGGGTAAATATAAAGGGAAAATAAAATAAAATTATAATTGTAGGAACATTTAGATTATCTTTATCCCCTAGAATCGTTACACCAATAAGTAACCCTATAAATACAATAAATTATATTAGTAATTAAATAAAAAATTTTGAAAAAAATGTAGAAATATTGTAAAACAATCCTTTTTACACAAACTATTACATGATTTTAACATAATCATATTTTAAATATAAAACAAGGATAAAATATCATAGTGTATTTGGAAGAATATGTTTATAAAACATCATCATGAAAGTAAAAATTATTTATTTTAATGTCCATAATGAGCTCTTAAATCCATTTGAGGTCATAAAACTACATTGGATATTCTAGTGAATACATTGACAAAAGGGGTGAACTAAAAATCAAAGAAAGGGGATAAACATGAAAAAATAATAACAAGTGAGTCAAATACATAACATTATATCCAAAAATGGAAGTCTCATGAGTAATCACATGGGAACATAATATAAAGAACATGGTATCATAAGATCGTGGAAAAGTAATAAATTTTGATGAAAAAAACATGGCATAATCATAAGTCAAGTATATCTTCCAAGACAACATCACATGGTTGATATTATTATACAATGGATTAGGTTTACTCAACAATTCCATACAAAATTATCTATGATAAAAAAAATGAACTAATGAATTGAAGTACTATTTAGGTGCACTGCTAATAATATATTCATGATTAAGTATGCCATAAATATAGTCAATAATAATGCAAAAAACTATGAATTTCCCAAGTAAAGAAATGGGTTTCATAATCTTATCACATATAAATAATAAAAGGTTTTTTCATAAAGGACGTTGAGAAATGAACAGAAGACATATATTACCACATCAATTGAAGGGATACTAATCTACGTAAATATTTTAGATATATATATATATATATTATAATAATTAAATAAACATAAAGTTATATTTAATGTGATCTAGAGTGAGAAATTTCACGAACTAGATTAATAGGGTGGTTTAAAGAGATCTATTACACCCATAAGCAAAACATATCCAAATAAAAAAATATCCATTCTAGTTAAACCCCTTTTTTTAAAATACTTATAAAATTAAAAGAGGGTTATTATTTGAGTAAACTATGAAATCTTGTAATGAATTACTAAGATAAAATAATTTTCATGGTATAGGGGGAAACCATTGATGTTGTATATGTTAAAATAGATCACTACTTTGGTCTTTTTTGTCAAAAAAACTATTTATAAAATAAATAAAAGGATTCATTTTGAAAACCATCAAAAGAATGTAGAAAGTTACCTAAAATTTCATTTACAATTATTTCATGTCTATAAAAATAAATATAATGGTGTTTTTTAGGAATATTTCCAATGAATGATAAATATTTAGGGAGTGAATCTTTAAAAGTTTTCTAAATAAGGTTTCAATACAAAGTGTCCCTTACCTCAAGAAAGAATCATCGTGATCCTTCCATATATTCCTAAATAATAATTTTATGTTACTTAGTTGCATTTATCATTAATTTTATTTTTTCTACTATAATGTAGTATTTAATTAATTAATCAATTAAGTTCACTACAGACATTTAGACTATATTTAGATTTTATGTCTGGAATGATTTTAGTAGGTTGAATATGGTCAAAGCGGTCATTATTCAATCATTTCAGTAATTATATTTATGAGATAATTATAAATTTTAGATATTAATTATAATATTAAAACCAATTTTGAAATATACTTATGAAAAGAAAACTACTCTACAATTATGGAGATGGTAGCCTCTATATATGCTTGACCAACATTTCCATTTTTCAATGATCATCATGGAATGAAGTTAAATATTATATTATATTTACATAATTATAATTATATCATAAATATAAAATATTTATTTAAATACACTTATACATACCATCCATGTGACATGCTAATGTAAAACGAATCATATTGCTTCAAAGAGGTGGTGATCCACACATATGCATGAATTCCGTTACCATTTTTCAATGAATGGAAATGTAATGGAATATATGATATATTAATTTTAATGAATGATAAATATATTATTAATATCATATATATATATATATATTAAATCGATCATAATATTCATCCATAAGTGGTGGTGATATAAAATGAATTACATCAATTCATGAGTCTATAGTCTTCTATAGATATGAACAACGATTTTGTTTCCCATTTAATGGAAGAAGAAATAAATGCAGGTTATGAAATTAACAAAATATCATATCAGTATATTTTAGATAATAATGATATTATATCATTATCTATGAATAATATATTCTGTAGTAATGAGATGAAATAAAACTAAAACATTCACTTAAAGATGTACCTATTATTTAGAAAAACTCCATTTATTTTCACATCAAACCCTATAATAGTGGTATTATACCCAAATAAGGATTATAGATCATGGGGAAGGATTTTAGGAAGTTATTTTGGTATTTATTTTATGAAATAAAATTCTATTTTAGTGTTATGAATATATGGGATGGGGTTCCCTTTTATAAGTGAGGGGAGGTGAAATCTGGGAATTACATAAAATATTAAATTGATATAAATTTATTTTCATAGAAAAAACGATCCAAAAAAAATTATAATAATTCATGATTTTGGTTCAAAATAATATAATGAAATAAAATTTTTACATGTTAAGATATTTTTCTCCCATTATGTCTTTATTTTAACCAACATTTCCCTTTTTGACAATTACTGTGATAACAACATTTTTACTCTTCATGGGAAAAAGAGTTAATAAAAATAGAAATTTGGACAAAATATAGACCATGATTTATATATTAAACCGTATAAAAATACCTTGTAAATGATATAAATTTTTATGAACCTTAAATCATTTAATAAAATATTATTTAATTTAAAATAACATTAATGACATTTTTAAAACTATTCATTAAATTTAACTTTGAAAAAACATGAAAACAATGGAATTGGAATATATTTCATTAAAACCCTTATAAAATATTGTTTTTATCTAGAAAAACCATGGAAACTAATAATTAAATCTATTTACGTCTCTTTTAATAATTTTAAAATCATATATTTTATTTTTCTATTATTTGAATAAGTGATGTGTCCACATTGCATAAGATTCAAAGGTAGTTATTTCATCACTAATAATTATAAATAAATTACCATGAGTTAAAAAACTTTATCTTTAAAATAATCATTTTGAAAACAAAAAAATATTTATTTTATCCCAATTTCAAAAATTTAGAGATAATAAGACAAATAAAAAGTCGTTTTGGACTTTTTATTAAATAAAATAATATAAATGTAAAAATCAATGAAATATGGAACCAAGATTCCATATTTGTGAAAATTAGATGCAAATTTACTTTCAAAATTAATAAAATTGGACCAAATAAAATGTTTGGTTCATTTTTTAATCCCTATCATATTAATTTTAATCTAAACTACACAATTTACCCTTACCATAGTGACGATTATTTACTATTGTTACTATTCCTAATAACAAAAATGGAAATATTTACAAACTTTTAGTCCTTGAATTAAAATATGGATCCAATTTTTCATGATTCAATTTATAGATGTTGAATAAATTAATTTAATATTAAAACACAAAATGAAACAAAAATTTTCTTTCATAAAAATTGTTTTTAAGTATAAAAAAGTTTTAACATTAAACTAAACCATAAAATTGTTTCCATTTAAATTAAATGGATATTTAATAATATAAGATAACAAAAATTAATTTTAAAACATTTAAAAAAAAATAAAACTTCTGTATTCTCAAAACAAAAAATACAGTTTTCAATGAATATTGGTATTTTCACTATTCACTACAAAATCACTCCTTTCGAAAAAAATCCAAAAATTCACCTTATGTTAATTTTGAATTTTTTATTTAAGAAATGATATATTTTTATAGAACCATGTTTCTAAAATTTCTGTAAATTAATTAAAATGTTTTCTTATAATGAAATAAAAACTATTTTTAGGAGAATATATTTTTGAAGAATAAAATGATTTCACTAAAAATTAAGTGATTACATAAAAAGAATTAATAAAAATATTTATATTGATTATCATATATAAATATATCATAAATAAGGTAAACCTATTCATACCCACTAATTTAATATCTAGGTTATATCTATCATATTTATATAATAATATTTCATTATTTATTTAGCCTCAATGTTTCATGTCACCGTTTCCTAACAAAATTAATGTGTGTGATGTGTGATGCATGATTGTGGGTGATTGAGTGTGGTTGCACAATTTTTCACATCAGTTTTTCTATTTTTGTCTCTCTTGGATACTCTTAATGGCTCTCACATCCATGAAAAGACATGGTCCTTCTTTCCGAAGGTAGATAGTCATTTGGGGTTTCAAACCCAACAACACTTAGTAACTCACATTGGTTGAGTGGATTGGAGTTAGAGATAATCCCAAAATTTTGGGGGGAATTTTTACCCACTTTGGGACTCTATTGTAGATTTAATATATGTTCATGAATCCTTCCTAAGCTCCAATATTAGACTGGTTACCCCTATGCAAATGATTTTATGAAAAACTTGTATTGATGAGCACAACTATGGGTGACCCATGTTTTTCATTAGTCTACTATTTTATTTATAACACATTATTTTATGTTCATATTTAGGATTAGTGATGTTTATCGCCATCCAAGCTAGTGATTTGTGTCTTGGAGATGATATTGAACCTTTAATAGGCATCCTACATTTCATATGATAGCATGAATCAAAACCCATGTAGTTTATTTGTCATAGTTTAAGGTTGTATAATTCAAATACACCTTGAAATTTAATATCAAGTGGAAAGGATGTAAAACGTGTCTTGATCTTGGAGGATGCATCCTATGTGTCCTATTAAGATAAGAATGAAAGTCGACATAGTTTGTGTTTTGGGAATATTCATCATTAATGGTGTGAAAAAATAATTTTTGAGTGGGACTTATGCATATAAGTCTTCCTTGACATGCCTCATCGAAAGTATGACCCTTTGAGTGAAGAAGATATGTAATCAGACTTATATCCAAAAGAAGGCCCATATTAGGGGAATCCACTTCATTAAATTGGTGTAATCATCACCAGTCTATAAGCTCATATGATTCATAGTTGTTCTGAGATACAGGAAATAGTGTAAGATTGGATTCATTTTACATGAGCATTGGACAAAATTTTATTGGGCTTACACACTAAGGTCATCCTTAAATTTTTTCACCAGAAAATTCGAGAATATAGTATAGAGATTAGGAAATATGAATTTATCCAATATATATCATTTCTAAGAGGAATAAAATTCCTCACAGTTCAGTTAGTTCCTATCATACTAATTGGTATAAGGTGGTTAAGGGAAAGTTTGAGGATTACACTTAAGAGGATCCCCATATGTGAATCCACTTACCATCAGCTGATGGACGTGGAAGGATAATATACATATTGGGGGATTTAGGTCCTAAGATCTATAATATGTGGGATATGGAGGGACATACACCAATGTGGATTCCCATTTATAAACTAATTTCTCATATTCTAATAGATGAGGACAGATGATAGACTGATAAGAAAATTTTGTTCCAAAGAGCTAGAGTAGTTGGAATATGGAGGTATTTGCACTAGTGTGGATTCCCAAGTCACATATCCATTCGTCATCCTCTGATAAGAAAATGTAAACTTATTAATTCTTTACCCTCTAATAAAAATTTGTATATCATTACCTTGAAATGTCTATTGAATATTTTTGAATGATATAGAGGGTCTTTTGAGAGCACGAGATTTTAATTAGTACATAAACCTAGTCCATTATGGACATCCCCACACAAACTAGGCTAATTGACTAATTATTCATGGCTTGGGGTTTTTATGGAGAATCTCTAAGTGTGCTTTCTAGGCAAGGTTTTCATGTCCCAAGGTTTCTTCTTAATAAGGCCGACATGTTTGAGGGTTTCTTCACTTGGTCAAAGCTAACATCTCCAAGGGTGTCTTCCTGACATGTAAAAGGGATTCCACTCGATCATTATAGAATATTTATGCTTCTTGACATGTGCATGATGAAATGTACAAGGGTATATTCCTTAAAAATTTTTGGGGTTTTTATTTGATTATGAAAACACATACAATGGTGTCTCATAATCAATATATGACATGTCATATGGACTTCACGTGTTGGAATCATTAGACAATTGATGAATCATGTGATCTTAATGGATCCACATGGTGGGTTAATTTGAACACATTATGGATTGTGAAAAATAAAATTTTCACATGTTTAGGAATTTGAGTTACATGTACAAGGCCACATAAGGCCAACGAGAGACATGTGAGGAGTCATGCGATCACATAATAACATCACATGGATGATTCTGCAAGGTAAAGGATTTTTATAATAGGAGGTATGAATGTATAATGTTTCATATCAATTCCTCTCATCCTAGGATTTTCCTGGTACGATTATTTAATTTCCACTAGTTCAAAGGAATTTAAATGTCACTTGTCAAGGGGTTCTTATAAAAAAAGGGTCCATGTCTGAAAACATTAATATTTAATGGATGGGCTCTATAAGGGGACTTTATGTTAATGGAGACATGTCAAGGGAAACATGAGAAAACTTTGAGACTGAGGGTTCACATGATCACATGTTCATGGATGCATGGAGGCATCACAAGTCTGAGTATTTTCTTGTCAAGTCCAACACATTGGTGTCATGAGAACAATTTCCCAAATTTATTTGTATGAAAAATCCACATGCATGTGAGACATACAAGAGGGTTTTCATGAGGGATTAACAGTATGTTCATAGCATCATGAATTTTTTTGACTGTGAATGGATTACGTGATGGGGTCTTGTGATTACCTAGAGAATTTCTTCGAAGGTAGTTCTCTATTTTATCTTGGATTTATCCTTTTCCAGCCATCCTTTCCCTATTTTTTCCATTTGTTCTATTCATTTCATGTATTACATCTCTTTCCTTTCCCCTCTCATAGATGTTTAGTTCCTCCCATTTTCCACTGGGTATAAGAGGTTTATATAGCCAATGGAGTGGGGTTGAAGTTCTTGTCGCTTTTCATGGAGAAGGTGTCACATGCACTGACATGAGGTCGTGAGAATCTAATCTTAGAGTCCCTGAATATATTAGTGGTCATCATGCATAAATGAGATCCAGATTGATATATGATTGTGAGATCATTTTTTTGACCATGTGATGCTTGATACCTTTACATGATTGGATTCAGATGATCATGTGACAGATTAGTGAAAAAACCCTTAACAACATATGAGGGCTTCACATGATCACTTAATGAGCATATATGATTGGGAATCATGTTAGTGTAAAGACATTGGAAAACTAGCCAAAGGATAACTTAAAGAAAATTGTAAATTACTGAAGCCTAGTGTGAAGGGATATGTGTTGCTTTTCCTATGATGTTTCATAATATTAGTATGTATTTGTGTGGTCATCAACCCTCGATCATGTTATTCCTTACACTTATCACTATGGAATCTCATTATAATTTGATTTGATTCATTTCCTCATAATTTTTCATTGTAAAATCCTTTATATTATTTAATTATATCTAAAGATTAGATGAATCAATCCTCTTGGAGGTATAAGGTCGATGAAAATGACCCTTTTGAGCATGTGATGGATTTGTGTGATCACACTAAGCCTTAGTGTTTTACCTACATTTAGTTACATATTCATCTATTCATCCTGAAATGGATTCTCATGATTGTATGATGAGATTAATGTGATTTTTTCTTGTGAATTCCTAGATTTTTTTCTCTAATGGAGGATTTTTATACACTCTTTTGATATATGAAATACTGAATGCATGTAGGATGAAGTTGCATGCAAGGGATTGGGGTGTTTCAGTATCTTAACATGATCATTGTAGATGGTTAAAATAATGTTCCACAAGCATTGGAGTTCTGATAGGACATCAAGGGGTTGATCATATAATTAAACCTAATACAATTGATGAGTTTGGTGGTTGATAAGAGTTAGAATACAACTGTGCGCTCAATAGAATGACTGAGATTCACATGATCAGATAGTTGAGGTAATGTTCATCCATTTTTAATCATGTTAATAGTACCACACATGAAGATGTATCATATTGAAATTCTAGATGGACGCATGGTTCTTAGCATGTTATCTTAGACCCTCTGACCATCATATTTGAGTGTCGAGTTCTAATACCGAACTTAACTAGCACCAAATAATTCTAAAATTTACTTTTACTATAATATTAACTCATGAAATAGATATTTACATCTTTCACATGTGCATATGTTTGTGAACCCACCCATTCTGACATGTGCTAGATGGTTTTCCTAGCTCAAGGTTATGGTTGAGGTTACTCCCACATGAGTAATAGTTGATATGGATGACTACTTTTCCATGTATGGACCATTTGTTTAAAGAAGGGATAATTAGAAACAATATATTTGTAAAATGTGATGAATAAAGACCAAAATATGTACCCTTATAAATAAGTCCAATATATATCCTCCAAATTCCACATTCATTACTTCTTTGTGAAAAAACAGGTTGGTAATTTTTTCAGGGGTTTTACACTTCTCTAACTTGTGATAAAAAAGTTCCCAGTGCACAATTATGGGTTTTAGGGAAATTAACCCACCTAAAAATGGATTCCATTGGGATGATATGGATTTGATTATAAGGTAATCATAGATCAAATTGTTGTATATTTGTATATGAAAACAAATTTTACACTGAACCAAATGAGAGTGTTCATCATGAGTGTGTTAGATGAGGGATTTGAGGCACCACTAGAGGAGAATTTCAACTCAAGGTGTCAGGAATTATAAAATAGAAAACATTCAGATAAACAATATGGATAATCTTATTAAGTAATTAGGATTACCATATGAATAAAATAATATTAAGGCATAAATATCTTGAATTAGAGAATATGTATAGATTTCAAGATGGAAAACTGAATGGGATGGAAATGAACTCATGGAAGGATCCAAGATAATGAACCTAGACATAGCTTCACATCCCAAGGGAATATAAATTATGTGATATATAGTTCTAATATAGAATACTCCCACAAAAATATATCTCATACATAGGATACATTGTTTCATTGGTGAAGAACCTTATGATGAATTATCCTATATAGATCTTCTTCATATGTAGGGAATGGTTTTCCATCACTTTATAACAGAACCAAGGGTAGGGATCCATGATTCAGTTGGTATATTTCATGTTCCTAGATCTTATGTTATATTTCTATCCATACTGAGTAGGTCACCCTAAATAGTTTTAGTTCCTAAAAGATAGACCTAGTAACAAGATATTTGAAGATAATGTAAGAATAGGTACCCTAAAACAGTTATTGAGGCTTAAATATGTGCTCTAAATATTTCATAGTCCACTAAAACTAGATAGCATAGATTGATTACTTCTATGACCATATGGGTGGCCCCCAAAAAATTATATCTCTTACTTTTATCCCTAATGTTTTTTCTAATTCATCAAGGGAGATTCTAATCTAGAATAGAATCATATTTTTTTCAATTCCCCTTTTATAAGATCTTTTCCAGTTAGGTTTTATTCATTTTATATTTTATGAGTGCATTATTTTAGGTTCTTCTAGATTGGAACAATGGGGTGATATAACTTTATTTCAAACAACTTGGATGATTTTAGTACTATAGTCTAGGGTCTTATAACACATACCTACTTTTTTTTAACTTTAAGGTATTCTTTTAAGAACCTATGTGGTGATATAAATTTAGGTCGAATAGATTTGAACAATTTATTACTATAGTTTAGAGTATTATATCCTGAACTTCTTCTTTTTTTAGTTTAATGTCTTCTTACTCAGAGATTTTGTTAAAGGTTTTGAAGGATGGGTAATGAGGAAGGGTCCAAACATCGTGCATCCTTACTGGAATGAGCTTGGTATATAGCAGAACGTTTTTAGGGATTCCATATCCACTTATATAGTTGGATTAAAATCTTTTTTAAATCAATCCTCATGGAGTTTGAATTAATGATTAGGAAATGGGGTATAAATGTAAAAGATAATTGAAAAACACTTTGAGGGGTCGAGTTCTACTGCAATGTTGTTGAGGGATCATAAGGGATAGAGGTCATTTCCTAAAAGTAATAAAAACATAGACTTCATGGATCAAGGGACCTTATGCATGATCCATGATGGGTTTACATGAATGGTCAAGTAAATTTTTCCTTGCTCATTTCCAAGGGTTTTGGAATATTTTTGAAGATTAAATATTATGGTTGATGAAGTGAGGTATAGAGAAAAGGACATAAAATAATGGTTACAACACCCTTAGGGTTGTTCTATTTTATGGTCATGAATCTATGTACCCCCATCATATGTTTTCAGGTCACATGAAGAGGTTCAAAAAATGTTCAATAATGGAGTACCACACTCCTACATTGAGAATGTGTACAATAAATGATGATGTATTATCGAGGATATCAAATCTACTTGAATAGTGTGGTTTTTGGAATTTAAAATCATGATCCTGGGATATTTGAGTCTACTTAAAATAGAGTCAAGTGGGTAAATATCAACCATTATTAATTGTGGAAACCATTACCACACATAGTCCGAGAAATAGATCATGGATTCAGGGGAAAAATTTCCTCCAAGTCCAAAACAAATGTAAGGAACAAACTCTTAGGAATTATGTTATTCACCCATGAATCATAGCAGGGTCTCTTTTGATTAGGAATCCACTATAAAAAATTCAATCATAGGGAGAACCACAAGAAATGACACCTGGATAAGAGGTTCAAGGAAAAGTATAACAACTAAAGGAATCAGAGGGTGTCAGCTAAGACTATAATGAAATGAAGGTGACTTATGGAAATGATAATATTAAGAAAGTTTTGGGTACCCTAAAAGTTTTGTTTCTACATTTCTAACATTTTACTGTGGTGAGGGGATGTGATAAATTATCACTTTATATTTTTCCAATAGAATAGGGGTCCAATGAGCATGTATAATATTTTTCAAGGGTCAAGATATAGTCTCTACAATCTTCATCCCTTTAAATTACACTTTATATTTTTCCTATTCTATATAGATGAAGAGATTAGTGAGTGGATACATGAATTTTACTTATACATACCTTTATGGGTTTTAAATTGGACAAGTTTGACGTATCCTTAACTAGTAGTTTAAGGTCATGTTATTTAGAGTTTTAGGGGATAATGTTTAAGATCATACAAACTTTTCCAATGTTCATGCAACTTATAGTCTTGATTCAAGTTGATATTATATCCAAATAGTGTTAAAAAGAAGCCTCATTTAGATTACTTAGGTCAAATGTAATACAACACCCTTTTTAAGAGAATATGAATTTTTTTAAATCATGGATTAAGGATCTCACATCCTGAATAATGGAATGGGATAATCATGCCAAGGATGATCACAAATAACACTAAGGTGATGAGTTCCACTGTGATGAAGTTAATACTCACAAGGGTTAGAGGGCCTTTGCTACAAAGGAATGATACATTTGTTTTAAGGGTATAAGGAACGTTTGAAGATGTTATGCATACATGGTCAACCAGAGGGATATTTTATCCATTATTTTGGATGTGGAATGTTTGTATAAACTATAGGTTCTCAAGACATGAAGTGTGATATGTTTTATGAGGTTCTAATAAATATTATGGAAACACACAATGATTTTGTTAATAAGGATCAATATATTGTGATACTTTGATAAATAATGATGATAGAATGTGGTATTCTTGGTTTAATTTTTTTTCTTCAGTGGGGACATTCATACCATAAAGTTTATCATCATGCAGAAATGTTGTAATTTCTATATAGTTTAACTTCATGTGAATTGGATGTATTCCTTGTAGTTTAAAGTCATTTGGTAAGGATTTGGAAACCAAATTGGTATTATTCGTGATATGTATAATGAAATACTTATTTAGTTGCGAGAATTTATATGTGGGTTGAATATTTTATCTTACATAGACTTACAGGTGGGTAGCCATATACTAGAGTCCCTTTTATATAGATTTGATTCATGTAAAAATAATCCAAACACATATATGATTCATATATATGTTAATTGAATCTATATGACTCGAAAATCCTTAAATAGACTAAGTTATTGAAATGTAGACATGTTATTAGACTAAGTTATGAATTTTGTAATTTCATGAATCATACCATAGTCCACTCTCTCAAGGAGATCCCACATTTCAAATATAGAGAATATGTGAAAGGGATATTTAATAGTTTTTTGATTTTTTGGTTGGGAATTTGTTTAATAAATCATGAGAGTCACTCTATTTCATTTTAAAATAGAATTAACCCACTATTTTCTGGTGCATGATATCTAACTCCTAGTGAGTCCATCAGGGTGAAATGTCTCACATATTTTAATTGAATTTTACAAGTGAGGTTATCATTACAATTTTATAGAAAAACATGGTTTATATCTTTTTGTAAGAACCAAGCAATATAGAAGGTTATGATAGTTCCAAACATGTGGCTGAGATTAGGAAAGTATAAATGTGTGACACTCTATATCTTGATAGGTTAGGAATCAAGTAAAACATAGTTCTTATAAATAATACCTGCATATATCAGGCTCATACATAGATAGGGGTAGTTTTAAAATTCTTTCGTACCATTATGACACCATCAGGGGTAGGATTGGTATGGACTTTCCTAAAAAAATGGAGTGCATTTGGGGAATTTTCAATATTTTTGTGAAAAGGGATCCACCTCAATATGTATTATTTTCAAAATTAAATGTTGGTAATAGAGAGGAATACCTTTTCATTATTATATATCTCACATGAATGAAAATCAAGACACATATAGTTCTTATATAAAAATATTCCTTGAATAGTTGTAGATCATATATAGGGAGAATGTATTTTTTGCATCATCTCTTACTAAGTCTTTACATCATATTCCACTAAAGGGTCCTCTTACTTAGACCATGTTCAGACATTGTGAATGTGAATTTCCAAATTTTATTCTAGTATGGGGATAAAAAGTAAACCATAATATATATTTATATACAGGATGGACTACTCTAAGTAGTTTTAGGTCTTTACAGGATAGACCATATGTCATGTAGTTTAACATTGTGCACCCAAGATATATCACCATAAGGAATGAATAACCTAGGTAATTTGGATCTTTACATGATATACATACCCCAAAATGAAAGGGTATAAGAATACGAACTTATAGAATTTCATTAAAAATGGGTATGATGTATAGATGAGTAACATAAATGGAATATAAATATTTTTTAATATTTAGGTTATGGGAAGTGTAAATAATAACCCAAGAATATATGAGTCAATAGTAGGTGGATAATGTTGGTAAATTTCAACCATTAATATTGGAAGAATCCCATATTCCACCCAATTCAGATAATTTCCCTTAGATTTAAGGGGATATCTCCTCTAGGAGTATAATTTCCCCTAGTAAAAATATTTAAGGAATTTTTATATTCACCAATTAATCATAGTGGGGTCCTGTTGGATAATCTAGTCCATCAAGGTTCATTGGGTTCCAAGAGAAGGATATCAACTTGAGGAATTGGTTTGTTTTAATTGATATATCTAACGTGTGTATTTCTTCATAGAGAAAGTAATATCCAAGAATGGTTTGATCACCCTAATGGATACACCATTGTTTATTGAACACATTTTCCGAGTTAAGGGATACAACATGAAATTATTAAGTACATAGACATCAGGGAGATGATCTTTTTTAGCATGGAGACCTCATGTTGTGTAGTTTCACATCATTTGAATAAGATGTGGTTCCCTATCATTGAATATAACACACATCAATCACACTAGTTAGAGATTCTTTACAGGTTCACTATTCTCACAAGTGTCATAATGTTTATGATCAATAAGAGATATTTGGGTATTTGATTGATCTGTGTGAGAGTTCATGATAGTGAATATGTCAAGATATCCAACTTTTTATATGCTCAATAATCCAAATACAAATTTATTTCTCATCAAAGAACAATGTTGGGGCCGATAATAATTATAAACTGGACCTAAAATAAAGTATCTAGTAATACATATATATCCTATGATGACAATAATCAAGCCACATATAGTTTTGGAAAAAAACATACATAGGTCTAAACCATATATAGGGATGGGTTATTTTTATATATATTGTGGTTTGGCCTAGGATTTGAGATCCATGTGTCACTATATATAATACAGTAATATGAATTAGGCCACATGAGTTATCATAGAAAATTCCATATGTAGGTCTGACCCATACATTGAGAGGGTGAATTATCCTCCTATATTATAGTTTGGCCCAAGAATTGAGACCCAAGAATCACTACATATCCAGTGGTAATAGTAATAAAAAACACATATTATTTATGGAAAAGTACCCATGAAAGTATGACCTATACACATGGAGTGGTAATTTTCTTTTATACTATGGTTGGGTCCATGATTGGAGACTCATGTGACACTGCATATCCAGGGGTAAAAGGAATTAATCCACGCAATTTGTTTTATAAATATGCATCCATGACTTCTGTATAAAGGTAGAAATAACTAATACATTTATGATCCCACTGGATATTAGAGAATTGGAGAAATAAATAATTTCATTAAATATATATAAAGGATGATTATTTAATGACTGGATGGATTAACATTACACTATTAGAGAAATGTATTGAGGAGTTAGGGGGAACCTTTCCTCAGGGTCCAAAATATCCCCTAGAAACAAGATATTGGGACTTCTATTATTCACCAACAAATCATTGTGGTGTCCTATCAAGAACCAAATCATACACCAGGGACAAGCTCTTAGGAATTATGTTAGTCACCATTTAATACTAGAATGGTTAGTTTAGGATCCCTTAGTCCCTATTATAAATATACCACAAGGGAGAACTAGAAGGAGGTGGATTCAGGGAATAAGAAATATAAATAGAATTTAAACTCAAGGTATCATATGGTTTTTATGAAAAGAGGTATATAAAGATTTTTTGGTAGAAAAGTGGATCTCCAAAGTGATTTAGAAATACAGGGAAGTTTGCTCTTCATTTGAGATATATACCATGAAATTAAATTGCACAACAATGTTCTGTTTTATTTTTTATTTGATGTTGGGTATGATGCACATATGAGTAACATTGAGGGTTTCTGAATTGACCTGAATAGTTGGGGTTTGGGGAGTGTAAATCATAACACTAGAATATTTAAGTGAATATGAGATGAATACTAGTGGGTAAAGGTCCACCATTAGAAATGGATGATTCTAATATTCTATGAAACCAATAAAATATCTCCTAGATTTAAGGGGGACCTCTCCTCTGGACTAGAACATCCACTAGGAAAAAGCTCCGAGACATAGTGTTGTTCACTAGTGAACCCTAGTAGGATCCTGTCAAATTAACCAGTCGCTATTACCAATAAACTAAAAGGAAGAATGAAGAGTATGTAGGTTCAAGGTCCATGGGATTAGAATATTTTTTTTCAAATAAACTTATTTGTTTTTATGAACTCGGATATCAAAGATATGAAGTTATTTATTGGAGAACATGAAATTCAACAAGGGATCATCTACCATAAATGATACTATGACATGTATCGAACACATTTTCTTGGTAAAGGTATAAAAAAATTAAATTTATGAGTACATTGTTATTAGATGGATGATCTTTTCAACTTTAAGGGCTCATATAATATAGTTTAAGGTGATATGACTTGGATATTATCACACAGTTTAACATCATGAGACTAGGACATTGTTATTCTATTTAACATCATGTGAATAGGGCGTATTCGTATAGTTTAACATCATGTGAATATGATATAATTCTTTGTATTTGAAGATAACTCACCTCAATCACATTGGTTGGAGTTTCTTTCTTGGTTCCCTAAGATCACATGAGTCATGCTCAGTGTATAAAAAAAGATATAGCTGTGAAACTAATTGAGTCATGCAAGAGTTCATGATAGGTTATTTGTAGGGGTGTTCACATTTTAATATCGACTGAAGCCTTTTCTCAAATTATAATTTCACAGAGTGGCATTGTTAAGGTTGATAACACATTATAGAATGAGAAAATAGAGGATCTAGGAATCAATACATATCCTATGATGACAGTAATAAATTCATGCATAGTTTGTTGAAAGGAAGATCCCTACACAATTAGCACACAAATGCACGTAGGGGGTATTTTCTTTCTCTACCCCATTTTTATATGTTGTATGGGTTAATTATTTGATATTTCTTTGTCAATATGTATTCTTTTGGTATTGGAATCAATACACACATAGTTATTATATGGAAAATCCCTTGTGAAGGTCAAACCCATACGAAGGGTGGGGTATTTTTTTCCCCTTTTACATATTGCAGGCGGCCATATATCTAGATCACATACAAGACTAGTGGAAGGACACAAAAGGTAACCACATGTTATTCAATTTAATTTATTGTGACCAGGTCACCATCAAGTATTTTGACATCATAATACAGGGACGTCTTTGGTCATACTCCTCCATCTCGTAAAAACATGGTATTCATTTATCCTAGTTGACTATTGAGTGTGGTGAGGAATTTTTGGTGGTTCATGCAAAACTATATATGGTTAACATTAGTGTTTCATAAAACTCTCTATATGATGGTGTCTTAATAAAATGATTATTTCCTTATTTAGTATAGATATCACCATTGGGAGGCAGTCCACAAAAGATGTTCGAAATAAGGCTCCTGGAATCCATCTGTATACTACCCCAAGGAGGACTATAATGGTATAAATCACTACCTACATTAGTTTAATATTCAATAGACCTTCAAATTATTGTACATACTGGTCATACAACCTCATGGAAACTAGGAGTGAATAGATTTGGAATGTTAGCCTCATTATGTGTCATGGAGAAAATATTCCAACTTTCATTTTGGGGTTGAGAAGTGATGTAAGATGGTTGTGTAGAAGTCTCTAGAGTTTGTCGAGGACCTTATTTTTCCATAAAATAGTAACATATTATTTCAAATCTATTGGAGTATACGAATGAGATTCTATATTTTATGTAGTGATATGGTCCTATCTTTGAATGACTAGTATGATATAGTTGTCAAACATGGATGATGTGTGGGTATGATCCTATTTGAAATATGATTTACCCATTAAAATAAGCTGATAGACCTCTAGAATATAAGAATGGATATGGTCCTCCTCCTTTATGGAATTTGAAGGATGCTGGTGCAACCTAATTTTAATGAGAAAGGGGATGTGCGCCCTGTCCTATATTCTTTTTGAATATTTTGAGTAGATTCATCAGTATGGATGTGAGACTACTATGAGGTAACTACTAAACTGTGATGATTGACCTCTATTGAAGTATATTTTTAATCCCAATACTGTTTCATATTTGGAGTATGCTACTGGATTTTAATTAAAAGGATGTGCACCTATCATAATGTGATTTCCAAACTATTTTGATGGCCCCCAGTTAGAATTGAAATGTGAGCCCAATCCTATTTCTATATCAGAATATACCAATAATCCTCTTGGATGGGGGAAAGAATTTGGGCACACTATGGATTATAAACTTATTCTTATTGACCATTTTGGTGTGTTTCTCCATCTTCTAGGATAATAATGTTTTCCCACACCTGTATAATTTATAAAATAAACTATCAGAGATACTTAATGGTCCCCAAATGTATTGTATCTTTAGAAGGTTATGTATAGGGATATAGGTTTACACACCCTATACTTCAAAGATATGTTGGCCAATGTATTTTATTGAATCAGGATTGTGTTTCAAATCTTTTCCTCCTTGTATCATCAGGATATTCTGATTGGATTTATGCACATGGCTTAAATATGTACCTCCCCCATGCATGCCAATCATGTATTATAGCATACCTATTCTAAGTGATCATGGTTATGGGCCCTCTCAGTAGTGACTAATTGATTATAGTGGAAGTATTTTTTTTGGAAAATGTGGGGATATGAACCCACTCCCTCTAGTTTACATATTTCCATACTATGTGATATTTCATTGCTGCCGAGATAAAAGTGTTGGGGGAGGTAACTTTTATAGTAATACCCTCTGAAAGAGATTGATGGAAATTAGTGGTTTTTTATATTTTTGAGGAAGACTATATCTCTCAAAGATTGTGACGTCTAATATTTTATCATTTGGTGACCAAGATATGTTACATTTAGTTTAACATCATGTGGCTTGGACATTTTAGTGAATTTTAACATCATGTGGATTGGACATTGTCATGTTGTTTACCCTCATAAGACTATGAAATTATCATGCAGTTTAACATCATTTTATTAACACGTTATTTTTTGGTTTAACATCATTAAACTAAGATATTGTTGTTTAGTTTAATGTCATGCTTCTATGAATTTTTCATACAGTTTAATTTCATGCAAGAAGGATGTTGTCGTTTAGTTTAACATCATGAAAATAGGAAATTTTCAGGCAGTTTAACATCATGTAACTAGGATATTTTCATATAGTTTAATTTCATTAATCATGGATGTGTGGTGATATAGCTTGTAATGATGAAAGATTCTTTTTTGGAGCTAGCAAGACTCATATTCATGTTTCATGAGTTCCAAGATTATCTAAATCTATCAATATTTAATTATTTTTATCCATATATAAATCTCAAAGACAAAAAAATCCTTCAATAGTATTTATTAATAGGTGATGGTAAGGAAAATAATTGAGGTGATAATTCATGGCTTCCTCCTAGTGTCTCATAGACATTGGGAGCCTAAAAAGGTCATTATCTACTGAACATGAGTAGTATGTAGATGTATGTTTTTATTAATAGAATATAACTTATTTCATCTTGCATTGAGGGATGATCGTTTATCACAGGGAGACAGGTGGCACATATTCTACTACGCAACTTGTGTGTTCTTTTTAGTTCGGTCATATGATTAGAGTTTTAATTCATGTTTCAGTGGTTCCAACACCCCTTTTCCTATCTACTTATGATTCTATTTTTTAAAATTAAAGTGAATCTCTATTTTATTCTTGAGACATTGGTGGTATGGGTAGTAATTTTTATGGATTGTCAAATCCACCTCATTTGGATTCCTCACTATTTAGAGTTCTATGAAATCCTTCTTACAAGCTTAATCAATTTACCTAGGGACAAGTTTTGGTTGGAATGAATATAATTTTCCATGTATATCATCAAAATATGGACTACCATGATACATCCCATGTGTACCACCAATTCCTCTTTCATCATGGGAACATGGATAAACATGGGGACCAGAATGAAATGGGCCAATATTTATCATTTCATGGGTAGGTGATGAATCATTTTAGGCCCTAGATAATAATTTTTTTATTTGTTGAAGGAACCATACAATATTGAAGGTTTTATAATATTCTAAGTTTGGATGGTCTCTAGAGTGAAACCTATGAGGGGGTGGAAAATATGAAAATGGACTTGGCCTTGTAGGAAGGGGTGAGGTGGTACAAGTTCTGAGTTTCACCTGATGAAGGGGAAAGGAGTATAAAAATTACCCTAACCCCATGGACTAGTTTACTTAACTATAAGGAGTACTTATTTAGGAAGTTTATGGTATGTTATTTTCAAGAAATTATCCTAATAGAATTCCAAAAAATATTTCCTATATTTCCTCAGTCTCTCATTGTAGTTGGGCAATCCGTTCATCCACATAAATTGTATTATCATCCTTAAGGTGAGAACTGGTAGAGGTCATGATGAAAATTTTTCCTCTTCTAATGATATGGTGGGTGGATGATTATAGGAGTCCTGAAATGGAATTTTAATTCTAAATATTCCATTACCATTAATCATATTTTCCATCAATACTACACATCAAGGCTTCAAAAATGTTTATAATTCATTTTGTAGATGTAATCAAGATACTACTGATACCCTCTTTACCAATGTTGGGGTAGAATATATTCTAAACTACAGTGTCTAGGATGAATGTAGAAGGGTACAATTATACACAAAAAGTGTTTTCTCATATGGATTTAATGAGAAGTCCTTAGTTTTGGTTGATATTATATTGAAGGAGATGTTGGTGGGTCAGTTATCATTTTCTATGGAGTATATTGTTTAATGGGTTGGTGCTAGATATACCACTTGGTGGGATGGTGTCCAATGTGAAATATGGAAGGATGGTTCTCATTGTACTTTTTGGTAAAAAAACCAATATTGGTGGCGATCTCATGGTAAAAATGATAAAAATTATTTCAACTCTATGAGATGTGGTTGTCCCTAAAATTCTATAGTTATCAAGGCCATATATGATGCATTATAAGGATTCTAGCTAGTGATGACATGAGATTGATACTTGACCACTATTAGGATCCACCAATGGGCCTTACATACAATGGTAGTACATGGGATATAGTCCTATTATGATGTTTCAATGTTTGGATACCCCAAGTATACTATCCTCCAGGATGGCCTAGTTTGGATGGTCAAGGTAGGTATAACTTCTTCTGCATCTTCGTGTGGGATTTCAGTCATATATCGATGATGGTGACCAAAGTGGACATGTGGACTCTTAAGAATCTCTTGAATGTTTGAGATTATATAGAGGTATTCCTCACATGACTCCCTAAAATAGGGAAGTTATGTATTTTTTCATCTTCGTACAGTCTTCAAAAGTGGATGAATGTGAAAACATGGGTTATATCTCTCCCTAAGACCTATCATTGGAAAGGAGGCCTATAGATATTCATTATTTGAAGGGTTTCATGAGATACATAATGTGTGGGTGAAGAGACATTATGGTTTTACATTCTAACTAAGACATTCATTGACTAGAACTAGAGGTGTTGAGTTGGTGAAAACATACATTAGGGACTCAGTGATAAGGACATGATATAAAATGAGGCATATGATCAGTTTGTCAACTGGTTTTTTCACAAAAACGTGACATATTTTTTTGGTATTACCAACTTGTCCCATGATCTTGGAATCTTATATCACATTTTCCAATTAATTTTTGATTTTAAGTAATTTCAAAATTTCTATTGAAGAAAAAAAACATGTTATCAATGTAGCATAATATATAAGAGTGGAAGCATGATAAATTACTTTCACAATTAAAGGATAAATCATTTGTAACCCCTTTCTTGTTAGAAAAATTTCACCCTTTAATGATTCATGTCAGATTAACTTTTTATGGCATAGACCATCAAGAAAAAAATTCCCTAATGGGAACTAAATATTATATCCTTTTATACTCATGAAAGGATTGACACAATTAAAGGATCCACTTCGGGTTCAATATTTTTGTTTCCCAAAAAAAAAATGAATTCTTGTGATGTGTGCCACTTGATTTTGTGTGATTAAGTTTGGTTTCAAAACCTTTCATGTTTGGTTCACCATTTATTCTCTCTAATTAAACTACCAATGGCTCCTATAGCAGTGAAAATCCACAAGACTACTTTCCATAGGGAAACAGTCATTTGGGGTTCAAAACCTAACAACGCAAAGGAACTATCGTTAGTTGAGTGGAGGGGAGTATGAGACTATGAAACAATTTTTGGGGGAATTATCACCAACTATGGGACTCTCAGTTAGATTTATAATATATTTATGAATCCTTCCTAATCCTTGATATTGGACAGTTTTCAATTATTCCAAGGACTTGATCAAAACCATGTGTTGATGTGAAAAATTGTGTAAACCAAAAGTTATCCATTATTCTCATATTTTTTATGACACCTTATTTTATATCCATATTCGAGCTCTCTAATGTTTATCACTATATAGGAAGGTGGTTTATTTCATGGATATGTAATTCAATATTGAATATTCCCCCTATATATCATATGATAACCGATATACAAAAAGTCATAGTTTTCTTGACATAGTTTAAGTTCATATGATAAGACTACATTGTGGTGTTTAATGTCATATGTAATGGACATAAATATATAGATCGATCATGGAGGAGGCATCCTATGCATTTTATTGGTAAGATCATTGCTAGTATCAGAGCCCTGATGAGTCATAAAAGGTGTGAGAAACAAAAGATTATATAATATTAGATGTATTTCATGAGAGCATAGAACCAAATTTTATATAGATTACACACTAAGGTCACCCTGATATTTTATTTCTATTATATTGAATAATATATTGTCATTATTGAGCCTTAGAATGGAATCCTATATATTCTATTCATATTAGGAATTAAATTCATCATATTTTAGTTTTTCTGTAACCCACTTATGGGTTTAAGGGGCTTGATGGCATGGTTGGGGATTCCACTTAATAGGATGACCATGTGTGAAGCCACTTCTCATCCAATGATAGATGATAAAGGATGATATAATCATAAGACAATTTAGGTCCTATGGGATAGAGTATTTGGATTATGTAAGGACATACACTAGGGTGGATTCCCATGTATGAACTTATTTATCAACCTATAATAGATGAGGAATTCCATAGGATCATAGAATTATTTTAGTTCTAAGAGATGGAATTTTCTGAATATGGAGGAACATAGACATGGATGGATTGAGAATATAGTTATCCATTAATCATCCTCTGATGGAAAAAGGGACACATATTCATTATCTTTTCTCTAATATACAAAGAGAGATGATGACTATGATTGCTCAATTGAATATGTTAATTTTTCATAGAGGCCCTTTCAAGAGAATAATGGTTTCATGAGTTCATAAACATAGTCTATGATAGACACTTGCTGCATAAATAGGATATCTGACTGAAGGTTCATGGTTGAGGGTCTTCATTGAACATGTCTAAGTGTGTCTGTTAGACATGGTTACCATGTACCAAGGTTTCTTCCTGATAAGGATGAAATTTATGAGGGTGTATTTGTGTGATTATGGCTAAAATATTCAATTCTTTTTTTACCTAAAATATCAAACAGTTATCACATGATCAAGTAGATATGTCTAGGGGTCCTCGTGTGATCAGGTTAGAATTTCCAAGTGCATCTACTTAAAATTTCTAATGGCTACTGTGTGGTCAGGATTCCACGTTCAATGGTGTTACATAATCGAAGAAAAAACGTAAGAGGGACTACATTTGATGGCTTTATTTGACTAGTTAGGAGTCATCTGATCAGATGATATTAAAAGATTTAGATTGTGTGGTCTCATGAACACATTTGGGATCACATGTTTGGAAAAGATCATATGTCCATGGGTTCTAGTTACATAACCAAGGCAACATAAGTGCACTGTAATACCAATGATGAGTTATGAGATCACATAATTGCTTCCCATAAATTCTTCAACATGGGAAAGGGTTTTCATGATAGGAGGAGTGTGTGACCAATGGATTAGGTTGAGGAAGATCATCCTAGGATTTTTATTGCATGAGTAGTGTATGTCCATGGGTTCACATGAATCTAGAGCCCACGTGTCAAGGGGTATTCACTTGATAAGGGTCAACATTTGTGGAAGTTCACATTGCATGGTCGATTGTCCAAGAGGGAATTTAATTTCAAGGAATACAAGTCTAGGGACACATGTTGACATTGTGAGACTAAGGGATTATGTGATCACTTGGTCAAGGATGTATAAATGCCTTATGAGACTAATGATATACTTATTATGGATAACATGTTGGTGTCACAAGATCGTTTCATGTGAATGATTCAGATAATAATGATGAGTGCAAGAGGCACATATTAGAGGGATCAAAATAGGGAATCATATGATGTTTTCAACATCTTGTGATCATGTACCTCAAAGGGATAGTGTGATGTGTTATCACTAATGAGAGTGGGTTCCCTATACCCCACATGTGATGTACTCTGATTACCACTACATGTATAAAGTTTGATATATATACATGTGTTTATGATACAATGATAGTGTCGATACTTCTACATCCACTATGTTTATGCTAATTTCTTGTAATATCTCAGATTTTTTTTGTATTATTTTTTTAATATTATATGGAATTATTTTGAGACCAGAACATTCGACGGTGTGAGATTCTGAGGCCCGGTGTGCCCAGAATAAATGTTTGAAATAAATTAAATTTTTAAACAGTGCACGTGAGTGGTTTTCCTGTAAAAGTGGATTAAATTTTAAATAGGTTACCGGATCAGATATCTAAGGGAACCATTACTTTCAGAGCAACGACTTTACCTTTGGAAGGGCCTAACATTGACTGGTGTGGGTCGACTGAAAAATTTAGTTTTTAGACGTTTTAATGAAAATAAAATAAATTAATAATATATTTTAATTTAAAATGTTTCCATAACACAATGGAACTTATTTTCTTTAAATGATCTGGATCCCAAGGTTAGACTCATCACCGTGGAGTTTTCCTCTAGAATCCTTTAGAGATTTGGATAGGAGCCAGCCTTGGAGGATTTTTGACGAACGCCAATGAACGACGACGCGTGGATCATTTCACAGTGAGATCGAATCCCAATCGACGATCGATCTCCCTCTTCATCGAATACCAAGGTAGGGGTTTGTTATTTTGATTTAATTCATCCTCTTTCTTCGATTAAATGACAAATGAAGATCAACCCATGAACAGGTTGATCCGCGGATCATACGTTCTTGCGGGAGGGTTTTTATTGGGTCGATATCGAGGAACTAATCCATGATAGATTATTAATTTTTGGTTGTTTGGATTATGCTCCATTTGACCATACTAATGGGAGTGGATAAATTACATGAAAAACAATGACAGAGGTTCATTCCTCAATTTTCTTTTTGAATTCTTCCCCTTTTTACTTGTGTTCTTGGCGTTCTTCGCAGGGCGACGAACAACGGATCGTTGTGCACCTCTTCTACAATGCAATGATCCCAAATTGGAGATCTGAAATCATGATGACCTAGTGGAGGTGCAACGGTTATGGCGGCAGACGACTCGAAAAAGTTAGAGAGTTCTCGTTCTTTAAGCATTCTTTGTTTGGGTGAATAGGAACACATTTTCAGGGCCGATTGGAGGACTCAAACCAATGGATTCCACTCCGTAAGGTCGGTGCAACCTACACCCTGGAGTTTCAAGGCTATTGGGTGTCCGAATCAAGGATTGGTGGAGAAACAAGGGTGTGGTGGCGACAGAAATCGTTTCTTAAAATTTCTGAAGAACACAACGTGTATTTCAAAGAACATGCCGTGTGGGACCAGATCAGTGGTGGCTAGGGTTATGCGATGCACGACGCGATGACATGACATTTTCTCTGAAGAACATGGAATGTGAGACCTTATATAGACTCGACGTGTATCCTAGGCGATACACGAACATGAGATAGAGTACACAGCCGTGTACACCACCACTAGACTAGACTAGGCCTGCTGCACGGGTTACCCCATGTACCGATTACTCAAGATGGTGCACATGGGATAAAGCTATGTACAGGAACACGATTTCATACACAGAGCTGATCCCAGTTACTCAGACACGATGTATGATCTGTACTACACACCGGGTACTAACTTTTCTAAATGAAAATCCTGGCGACACGGGTTGTTGTACACGGGTAGTACCCAGGGTCAGAGGACACGGCGTGTGACCCTTCTACAGGCTATGAACTTTTCAGTACATGGCTTGATCTTCTTGTCTGTCGTATCTTGTACATGTTTCTTTTGGGTTATTACCCATTTTTCTCGTTCCCCTGAAGGTCAGGTATTGTTTCCTTTTTCAAGAGTATGATCCCTTCAACATGAATTTCTGAGATAGAGTCAGGTATCCCTCTGATAGGCCCAGAGTGAGATCCTCTATCCATTCATGACCCTAGGTAGAGTCAGGTATCGATGTTACCATTCCCACAGGGTGCTGATCTTATACGTATCAGGTGAATCCATATGAGTCACGGTATCTTACAAGGCCCTGACAGTGATCCTCATCTGTGTATCGAGATCTTTCCCTACTCAAGAGTGAGTTCTCCCAGAATGAGTGTATCTATCTTTCGTGACTTTTCCCAAGAGACAGTACTTCTCAGACGGACATCATTAGAGCTATCAAACTCGTGGAGTGAGTTCTCCTGGATGAGTGCCTTGTGGTATCTTCAAACTGAATCCCTAGCGTGGGAATATAGTTGTATGACTTTTCTCTAGACTACAGGTCTAGGTTTTTAGTATATCTGGTTTGTTTTCACCTATTATATGTTCAGTAGATATATATTGTATAGAGAAGATTATACCTTTCCTTTGTGTATTTATTTGAGGTTTTTGGGGTCCTCTACTAAGTATTGTTATACTCACCCCTGCACGGGCTATATCAGCATGTGTCGTGTCTTGTAAAGATGAGCAACCTTTTGACAGAGTCCAGGGCTGACCATGACATGACCGAGATTTTTGAGTTCCCTACAGGCTGAGGTGTTCCTACAACTACGAGCAATAGTCCTAGTACCTCTTTGTGTTTACTGGTAGGACTTTTTAGTTTTGGGACTCTTGTTTTTTGTGGGATTGTATTCTATCCTAGTTTACTTTCATTAATTTATATCTCACCGCACTATGTTTGTTGGGTTTAGCTGTATGCATGCATTTTGTTCCTTAGTTTTTTTTCATTTCAGAATTTGTGGGCTTGGAGATGTGTGCATGTGTATAAGTACTTATGCAATTCCTCCCATGTTAGTAATATGCCTACTCAGTGCTATTCACCAGCCCCTAGACTATTGGAGGTGGACTTGGGGAGTTGTGGTGCGGGCGCCACTGGGATGGGTCATGACAGAGTGGTATCAGATGTGGTTGGTTATACCTTAGAACCAAGAGTCTATGAGATTGGTTTGGGGAAACAGTGTTAAGTGTTTCGGGCTCAGCTTTCAGGCCAGAGACTCCAGTGTTGGTGTGATCAGCAGATGTATCCATACCATAGGACTCTGATAACCTTCTTTCCAAATCGGTACATGAAAAAACTAGTTGTAAGTAATTAAAAGAATGGTACATGGATCATATAGAAATAAGTTGGGTTTTCCGTGTTCTTTATGTAAGCTATCCAGATATACTCATTAACCATGGTACATCTTGTTTCCTTACAGGATGACTCTATGATGCATAACTGCTTGGATTCAGCAGTGAAATCACAAGGATGACCCCCTCAGTGACGAGGCTTCGATACAGGGACCAGTTCCCCAGGCGTTTCCTCCAGGTGGTGCACTTGTTATACCACCACCAGTGGAGCAGCCCGTGGTACCTGTAGTACTGACTGACGAGGGGCGCATGCTGAGTGCACTCCATGGGTTCCAGAGACAGGGACCCCTCATGTTTCGAGTTGAGCCCGACTCTCAAGCATATGAGGACTGGCTTGAGGCGGTGACCAAATTTTTCTGTCTCATGAGGACACCAGCAGACCATATGGTGATCCTAGGAGCGAGGCTTCTTCAAGTTTTGGTGGGACGATGGTGGAGTCTGACCACACAGACTCACGACAAGGAGACTCTTTTGTGGATGGAGTACGATCGAATATTTAGGGAGGAGTTCTCACCAGTTATTCTGAGAGCAGTGCATATCAATGAGCATCTTCAGCTCTAGCAGGGTAGTTTGACAGTGGCTGACTATTCATCAAGGTTCACCAACCTCGCTAGGTACTCCATGGAAATCGTCAAGGATCAGTACTTCAGAACTTGGACCTTCGAGCGAGGTCTATGAAGGGACATCCAAGATAGTTTCATTCCTATATGAATTTAGACATATGATAGAGTGCTCGATCAGGCCTCGGTGATTGAGAGATTCTTGCCGGAGCAGAGATAGACGACAGTAGTCAGCAGAAGGTAGGAAGGTGAGGAGACCTCGGCAGCAGGGTGCTGACATCAGGCACAAGGATCAGGATGTGGGAGACGTCATAAGAGGACCCAAGACATGGGTTTGGTAGTCCAGGGCTCTTAGGTTGGATCCAGTCAGCCTAGAGAGAGGCAATGCTACTCATGCGATGGTAGGGGACATCTCACTAGAGATTGTATGACCCATCGAGATGCTGATAGGGAGACAATGGATGGACCACCGAGGTAGAGGTAGAGAGTGGAGTAGACAGACCCGTCGGGAGGCGGACATGGCGAGGAGTAGGTAAAGCTGTAGGTGGTGGAAAATGCTTCAATCTACTTCCACCACCATCCCTAGGAGGTCTGCACCAGGCTCAGGGAGCTAAGGGACAAGGGTGGGGACAACTACATGCAGTCGAGGCATACGACCCAGGGACTCTAGGGATGATCTGTGGGACGATCTCTATCTTCTCTACCTTAGATTATATACTTATAGACACGGATTCTAGTCATTCCTTCATATCCACATGTCTTGTGTGAAACCTTGAGATTCTGGTAGTGTCACTGACTCAATCCTTATACTTGGAGACACCTACGGGATGAGACTCGATGATCACGCACCTTTGCAGATAGTGTGATATTTCCCTTGGAGGTGAGTGTTTCGATTGAACCTCTTGGTGATAGCGTCGAGGCCTTACGACGTCATTCTATGTATGGATTGGTTATCTTAGGTCCATTCCCAAATTGATTACTTTAAGAGAATGGTGTGGTATGTCTGCAGTTATGGGATGAGGTTTTATTTTGTTGGAGAAAAGGAGACCCAGGAAGCATATAATGGGCTCATGCATAGGAGGGTGTAGCCGATCACTCATGAGTTGGCTAGCCTTACCCTCAGAGCAGTAGATGTTGTGAGCTTCCAGTTCCCAGCAGTAGTGGCAGAGTATGAGGACGTCTTTTCCAATGATGTTCTAGGACTACCTCCCCATCGGGAAATCAACTTCTGCATTGACTTACACCCCGGGACAACACCAATTTTCTCACCAGCCTATCAGATAGATCCCATAGAGCTGCGCGAGATGAGGGTGCAGTTGGAGGATTTGTAGAGTAAGGGTTTCATAAGACCCAATGTTTCACCCTGGGTGGCCCCAATCTTGTTTTCCAAAAAGTAAAATGGGAGTTTGAGGTTGTGCATGGATTACCGGTGCCTAAACCAGGTGATATTGAAGAAAAAGTATCCACTACCGAGGATTGAAGGCCTCTTCCACCAGCTGAGAGGGGGAAAAATGGTTCTCTAAGGATGACCTTCAGTCAGGTTACCACCAGTTATGAGTACGGGACATAGATATACCAAAGACATCTTTCATATGCCGCTACAGTCACTATGTGTACTTGGTGATGCCTTTCATCTTGAAAAACGCCCCCAAACTTTTCATGGTAATGATGAACCAGATCTTCCAGCCATACTTAGATCGGTTCGTAGTGGTCTTCATTGACGACATCCTTGTGTACTTAGTGTTAGAGGAGGATCACACGAGACACCTGCAGATGGTTCTAGATGTACTCCAAGAGCACAAACCTTATGGGAAGCTCTCGATGTGCCAGTTCTGGATTCGGGAGGTCCACTTTCTAGGACATGTCATTTCAATAGATGGAGTAGTTGTAGACCCAGCCAAGGTGGAGGCAGTGTTAGAAGGAGAACCACCATGGAGCGTGACAGAGGTGCAGAGATTCCTTGGGTTTGCAGAATATTACCAGAGATTCATTCCTGATTTCTCCCGAATATCATCACTAATGACAGCCTTTACCTAGAATGGGAAACCCTTCATGTGGACGGAGAAGTGCGAGCATGCTTTTGAGAAGTTGAGGCATATTTTGACGAGTTCCTCGATCTTGAGATTACTGGAGGAGGGTATTGAGTACGTAGTTTTCTGTGACACATCGGGGACCGGGCATGGCTGTGTCCTGATGCAAAGATAGACAATGGTTGCTTATGGTTCATGCCAGCTTAGGCCACATGATTAGAACTATGTGACCCATGATCTTGAGTTGGTGGTGGTAGTATTCTCATTGAATATGTGGTGACACAACCTTATGGGTGAGTAGTGTATCTTCTACTCTGACAACAAAATACTCAAGTACATATTCTCACAGAAGGATTTGGATCTGAGATGGAGGAGTTTTCTAGAGTTCCTCAATAACTATGATTTCAAGATCATTTATACTCTTGGTAAGGGGAAAAAGGTGGCATATGATCTTATTAGAAGGTCGATATTCTAGTTGTTGAGTGAGGCGACAGAGTAGTTATCCACATTGCTGTTATCCTTTATGGACAGAGAGGATGCAGCTTACCTACAGTCGATGGTTGTCACCCCTCTACTCTTACAACCAGTTAGGGAGGAAAAACTTGGGGATTTCAACTGTGAGGCTTTATGTGCTCAGTTATCCACAAGACATGCTCTTGATGGATATTCACAAGGTGGGGAGCACGTACTTCTTTTCAGAGGATGCACTGTTGTACCAGTATTGTTGTGGGAGGAGGTCCTGAGGGATTTTCATACATCCCCCTTGGTGGTACATCCTGGAGTGGCGAAGATGTACCAGGATCTCTGATGATAGTTTTGGTCGTTAGGCATGAAGAAGGAAGTAGCAGAGTTCGTTTCTCGATGCCTTACGTGCCAGCAGGTGAAGGATGAGAACTAGGTTCCAGCTGGATTAGCTCACCCCTTGAAAGTTCTAGAGTGGATGTGGGATGCAATATCTATAGACTTTGTGACAGGCTTACCAAGAATGTCCAAGGGGTATGATTCCATCTGGGTGATCATTGACCGACTCACCAAGTCGACCTAGCTATCCGAGAGAAGAGTTATGTAGAGAGCTTGGGATGCCTCTACGTACAAGAGATAATTCTTATTCATGGTGTACCTTTGACAATAGTCTCAGATCGAGATGCCCGATTCACATCCCTATTGTGGAAGGGATTTCATGAGGCTTTTGGGACTCATCTATGCTTAAGCACGACGTTCCATCCCCAAACCGATGGTCATACGAAGAGGACTATTAAGGTTCTGGAGGATATTTTGTGGGCCTGTATCTTGGTCTTTGGTCATAGTTGGGAGGACCACCTACAACTGGTGGTGTTTTTCTATAATAATAGATACCACTCCACCATTTGTATGGCACTGTTCAAGGCTGTATATGGGAGACCCTGTTGGTCACTGCTTTGCTGGACCGACCCCGGAGAGTTAGCACTCACGGGTCCAGAGTTGGTGTGAGATACCACTGAGAAGGTTCAGATCATCCAGTAGCAGATGAAGACTGCACAAAGTTGGAAGAAGTCTTACGCTTACAAACGACAGAGACCTCTAGAGTTCGAGGTGGGATACCGTGTCTTCCTTCGGGTCTCACCTCGAAGAGGGTTACAAAGATTTGGATGAGGCGACAAGATATCTCTAAGGTTCATCAGACCTTTCTAGATACTGCATAGAGTTGGAGAGGTGGAATACTGCCTAGCTCAAATACTATAGTTTCACCGGGTGCACGATGTCTTCCATATGTCACAGCTGAGGAGGTATGTGCATGACCCATCGCATGTCATCGACAGAGGAGAGATGGACATCGAGGATTGATTGACCTTTGCTGAGTACCCAGTGGAGATATAGGGTAATCAAGAGAGGATCCTTCATGGGTGATCGATTCCCTTGGTGCGCATTCGGTAGCAGCACATGAATCTTCAGGAGAGCACGCGGGAGCGGGAGGCTCAGATCCGTACCCAGTACCCACATCTTTTTAAGTAGCTTTATTTTGGATTTCTGGGACGTAAATCCCTAAGGTGGGGAGAATGTAATGTATCAAATTTTCTATGTATTATTTTTGAATATTATATGGAATTATATCGAGACCATAACTTTCGACGGTGTGCGATTCCGAGGCCCAGAGTGCCCGAAATAAATGTTTGAAATAAATTAAAATTTTAAACAGCACACATGAGCGGTTTTCCTGTAAAAGTGGAATAACATTTAAATGGGTACTCATATCATAAATCTAAGGGCACTGTTTCATTTAGGGCATAGAATTTACCTTAGGTAGGGCCCAACATCGACCGGCATGGGTTGACTGCAAAAGTTAGTTTTTGGACAAAATAATAATTTATTTTATTTTAAAATGTTTCGGCAATGAAACAATGCTTATTTTATTTAAATTTGCAGAAGCCCAGGGTTAGACTCATAACCCTTTAGTTTTCCCCTAGAATACTCTGGAGATTTGGAGAGGAGCCAACCTTGGAGGATTTTTGAAGAATGTCGACGAACGAGGACGCATGGATCGTTGCACGACGAGATCAAATCCCGACTGACGACCAGTCTCCCTCATCATAGAAAACCAAGTTAGGGGTTTGTTATTGTGATTTAATTCTTCCTCGTTCTTTGATTAAATGATGAACATGGATCAACCCACGAATAGGTTGATCCGTGGACCGTACATTATTACAGGAGGGTTTTTATTGGGATGATCTGGGGGAATTAATCCATGCTAGATTATTATTTTTTGGTTGTTTTGATTCTACTTATTTTGATCCTACTAAATGGAGTGAATCAACACCGTGACGAATGATGGAAGAGTTTCGTTCCTCGATTTGATTTTGGATTTATTCCCTTTTTTTACTTGTGTTCTTTGTGTTCTTTGCAGGGCAACGAACAACGGATCGTTACACACTCGTTCTGCAACGCAACGATCCCAAATTAGAGATCTGACATCATGACGACCTAGAAGAGGTGAAACGAAGATGGTGGCAGATGAATTGACATAGATCAGGAGTTCTTGTTCTTCGAGTGTTCTTCGTGCCAGTGAATCAGAACACGTTTTCAAGGCCAATCAGAGGCCCGAAACCGATGGATTTATCTCTCTAAGGTCGAGGAAACCTAAACCCTAATGTTTCGAGGCGATTGGGTGGCCAGATCAAGGATTGGAGGAGAAACCATGGTGCGGTGATAAAATGCGTCATTTCTGGAAATTTTCAAAGAAAACATAGTGTATTCTGAAGAACACGCCATGTGAGACTGGCTTAGTGGCAACCAGGGTTCCGCGATGCACGACGTGATGACATGGCGTGTTCTCCGAAGAACACAGCGTGTGGGTACTTACGTGGACTCGATGTGTATCTCGGGTGATTCACAGACAAGGGAAGGAGTACATAGATGTGTACTCCACCACACGACCAAACCCGGCCAACTGTACAGGTTACCCCATGTACTAGTTACACAGGATGGCACACACAAGATAAATCCATGTACTGGCACACAACCGTGTACACGGAGTCTGCCCCAATTACTTGGATACAACGTGTGATCTGTACTACATGCCATGTGTTGCCTTTTCTACATGAAAAGCCTAGAGACATGGGCCATTGTACACAGGCAGTACCCAGGGTCAGAGGACACGGTGTGTGACCCTTCGACACGCCGTGTAATTTTCAGTACATGGCATGATATTCTTGTCCACCGTATCTTGGACATGTTTTTTTGGGTTAGTGCCCCTTTTTCTCATTCCCCTAAAAGTTAGATATCGTTTCCTTTTTCAAGAGTATGATCCCTTCAGCCGGAATTTCCGAGATAGAGTCAGGTATCCCTCCGAGAGGCCCAAAGTGAGATCCTATATCGATTCTTGATCGTAGTTAGAGTCAGGTATCTACATGACTATCCCCACAAGGCACCGATCTTATACTTAGCAGGTGAATCTAGATGAGTCATGGTATCTTCTAAGGCCCTGGTAGTGATCCTCATCTGTGAATCGAGATCTTTCCCCGCTCATGAGTGTGTTCTCCCAGAATGACTGTATCTACCTATAGTGACTTTTCCCGATGAATAGTACTTCTCAGATGCGCTTCATTAGAGATATCAGACTCATGGAGTGAGTTCTCCTGGAAGAGTGCCTCATGGAATCCTCAAACTGAATCCCTGGTGGGGGAATATGGCTGTGTGACTTGTCTCTAGACTACGAGTCTGGTTTTTGAGTATATATGGCTTGTGTTCACCTATTATATGTTCAGTAGACATATACTGTGTAGAGCTGACTAAACCTTTCCTTAGATTACATGTTGTATCAAAGGGTTATAGTAGATCCCAGGCTATAATGATAATCTAGATATACTATTAGAGTAATCTTAAAGTAATTTCCTATGTTCGAGAAGTATCAAACTGATAGGAATCAAATGATGTGCAACTATCAAGTGTATCGAGATCATAAGAATTAATAATTATTCTCATGATGTTTCCACTTGGTAATCTCTAGTAGTTGAGGTCAAGAGGAAAAACCGGCCAATAATAATACCACATGCTTTGGGTGACATTGGTTGTTCCTATCTATGGACATGTGTATTGGTCTCTGGACTTGAGATCATTATCAATGTGTTCCATTTGATAGCGTACATTGATGTAAGATGAAATCCCTCAAAATTAAGTTGTGGAAAGGTAGTTTTTTTGGTGTTTCATTAGTGGAAAGACATTTGATGAATGATCAAGATGGGAATTGTCACTTCTGAATTTAGGAATATATTTCTCTAGCTAGGTTGATTTGGATGGTAATATCTTCATAAAACCATGGACATGGTAGTAAAGGGTAAATCTATCCATAGATAATGAAAAATAATAATTCATGGAAGGATTATTATACAATTTCACTTTTCACTTTATGAAATATCATATGACAAAGAGATTATATTACACAGTGCATGTTCATAGGTTGGCTGTCGTTGCAATAACATTTCCTTATATCTTTAATGGCCATGATGGTTTGCTAGACTCCCCTCTTAGTATGTGAATATTATTAACCACTAGTGAGATAAGGTCCTAAAGGGTCACACATAATTGTGCATTTAATAATATTCTATATTATATTGAATATGAAGATAAGACATGGTGGGGCCAACCATGGGGTCAAAGTACTGTCTATATTCTATTCATTACCAATAAATTTATAAAATATATTTTATTCATGTAAATAATAATTGGGTTAAATTTATTTATTAAATGTATTTAGAAATGATTAAGTAAATAAAAAGAAAAATATTATATAAAAATATATTATTATAATATTTAAGGTTCATTTAATATTATCATGAGTCACGAGTCGAGTTAATGACTCGGGTTTATCATGTAATATATTTAATATATAATATAATTATGTGATAAAATATAAATAATATTTATGATGAAATTAATTTTTCATATTTAATTATTTATATCACTTATTTTGTAGACCCTTCTTGGGGGTCGAGGAACCGAAACCAAGTATTTTGATATCCATTATATAAGTGGAGAGAATATCATTGCAATATACTAGTCAGTCAGTTGGAATGGAGAGATTCTCTATCATCCAAATTTCTAGAGAGATAATCTCTCAATCCAAATGTACAATCCAATTTCACCTTCAAGGATCAGAGGAAATGGATCACGGTGATAGTCGCTATGTTGGAGTGATCATCAAACCTTCGCACTATTACCTAGAATACGATGAATAGATCATGTACATATTAAATATGATTGTGTGGATGATCTAGAGGGATTCGAAATCAGATATATTGAGCATAGGTGATTAGAAACTTGTGACAGACACTCATTCATCAAATTGGAACAAGGTACTTGTTCATTTAATTTTCTAGGCTCCGATTAAACCATGTGACATCCTCAGACCGTATTGGTGATCTGATCGCCAGAGACGACGTTGTTTCATCATTATGATGATGAAAAATTTAAAATTCCCCAGTCCAAGAACATCTGCCACGTTCCCTTGTACAAAAAATTTGTATCATAGGGATCATGTGGTTTCCCTAGGTGATGCAAATTATTTTGTTTTTAATTTTAATTATAGGGTATTAAAACAGTCCCAAAAACTCTGACCATGTGTCGATCCAATTTCGGATGGCCATTTTAGGGCTATCTGAAGAATTTTTTTGGAATCAAATTGGTTCTTTTAATATTTATGTTTTTCAGTTGTTATTATGTTTTTTAAAAACACCCAATATATATATATATATATATATTTATACTATTAAGTCGTAATGCCTTCCACTATGAAAATTTGAACAAAATTGGGCGTTCGAGGTGCTCATCACTCATAGTTGAGAGTGCCTACTACTACTGGGGAGTTCAAATGAGGGTAATGTGTTGACTTAACAAAATTTGATAGTAAAGGATTATACATATAAAATTTTATATCACTTTAGTGGAAAAGTGTTTAGGGAATAAAATTCTAATTCCGATAATCTGGGACATTAGTCAATTGATTAAGGAACCACCTGTCAAAGAGTTTGGCCATACACGAGCCTACCTTGAAACTCTCCATGTATTGGAATGTACAAAAATTGTAGACTATGATTGGAAATATGGAGGATCCTTTCCACTATAATACTCAAGGAAAATGGTATTCCAAATCTAATAGTGAGGGTTATTGAGGTTCGATAAAATAGTGAGAGAAATTAAATGATTTAATAATTAATTAATAAAAAATTTATAATGGTAATAAATATAATTAACGAAAACTAAAATTTATTAGTTTTATATCAAAAATGGAAATCATCAACACTAATAGAATAATACCCCTATGATCAATTTTGGATAATGAAAATCACTATTGGAAATCTGACCTATACCAACGCATCTATACCCAAGGTTTGTAAAAACCGTTGGTATAGGTCCCCTTTTCCAACGGTTTAAACCACTGGGAAAGGGTACGGATTTCCGAATGGTTTGGCCAAAGTGTTGGGAAAAGTCCACTTTGAGGCCACTTTTCCCAACGGTTTGGCCAAACCATTGGGAAAGGGTGGGTACCTATCCCAATGGTTCTCAAAACCATTTGGATAGGTACACTTATTTTTTATGAGTACATTTATCAAATATCATTAAATAAATCAATATATAAATTACATTTATATATATATATATATATATCCAAATATATTCACAAAGTATACTCTAGGATAGTGGTAAAGTCATTGATATATAACTTGGAGGTTGTGGGTTCAAACCTCCGCTGGAACTCTTTTTTATATATTTACCTATCCAAACAGTTTGAAAACTATTGGGAAAGACCTATACTCTAGGATAGTGGTAAATTCATTGATATATAACTTGGAGGTTGTGGGTTCAAACCTCCGCTGGAACTCTTTTTTATATATTTACCTATCCCAACAGTTTTCTCCAAAACCTTGGGAAAGGACTTTCCCCACGCCATATCACCCAACGGCTCCCCAAACCGTTGGTATATGCTATACCAACGGTTTGGGGGCCTATACCAACAGTTCCAAACCGTTGGTATAGGTAGTTTTTCCATTAGTGAATATCTTAACCGACCATAAGATTAAGGAGTGGTAGAGGCTCTTGCGCATAGTACAACACCAGGAAAGTATGACTTATTTTCTAGATTCCCAACTTCCTGCTAAGCCTCATCATGGAGAAATAAAGGAAGATAATGAAAAATAGAAAAATCATATAGATGATGCAATAAAAGTTCAGTGCATCATGTTGTCATCTATGTCCAGTAAGTTGAGAAAATGCATGAGCACAAATATGCCTATAAGATACTGAACCATCTCCAATAATTATATCATGAGAGATTAAGGAAAGAGACATATGATATTTTTAATGCCTATTATTGGTGTAGGATAGTAAAAGGGAATCAAGAAGAATCTAATGTAGTCAATATGATTGGGTATATTGAGGGGCTTGAATCCCTTGGGTTCAAAATGAACATAAAACTAGTGGCATATCTCATTCTTGTCTATTTACCTTCATGTTTTTTAACTTTCATTATTAATTATATTATGAATAACATGAAAAATTCACTCCCATATCTTTTTTTATTAGTTATCTGATATGATAAGGATTTGAATAATATAGATTCTTCAGTCCTTATGGTGTACAAGACAAGGAAGGTAAATTCTAAGGGGTTTAACCCCATGTTTTGGCCGAAGACACCTACACGCCATCCTTTCATGAATCCAGGGATACAGAGGCATAGAAATGAGTAGGATGTTGTCTACTTTAAATGTGGAAAGAAAATGCACTGGAAGAAGAATAGAAAAGCTACGGAGAAGAAGCATGGTGACACATCTACTTTAGGCATTTTTTTGTCATGAAATGTAATCATTCATTTTTTATAAGTTGGGAATTGGATACAGAATGTTTTTTATAGATATATATTCATTTATAGGAACCATGTAGATTTTAGAATATTGAAAACGGAGAAGTGGATATCCAAGATAAAAATGATGCAAGTCTATAATCCTTGGAAGTGGGAGATTATCACTTATCCTTACCGAGCGATTTGGTTCTTGAATTTGATAAATGTTATTATGTACCCTTGGTAACCGGAAACATAATCACGGTGAAAGTTTTGAAAAAAATAGGATTTTATTTCATGTTTTTAAATTGATGGTGACTCTTTTATAAGGATATCGTGTGTTATGGGATGATGTATCTTAACAACTTATTATATGTACTTGAACTAAAAATACTGGTAATGGAATTCAATGAAAAAACATGTGAGTATGACTCATTTAACACCCTCTTATTCTGCTTCATGATTGGTCATGTAAATGAGAGGCAATTAAAAAAATTGCATCAAGTAGGGTATTTAGACTCGGTTCAGTTAAAACCCTTGGATGTATGTCATGCTTGTTTATAAGAAAAAATGACCAAATTACCCTTCTCTGGGAAGGGAGAAAGAGCCACCAAATTAGTGGAGTTAATTCATACTGATGTATGTGGTCCATTTACTATAGAGGAATGGGGTGGGTTTTCATACTTTATTACATTTACTAATGACCATAGTAGGTATGGATATAACTATTTAATGTCGTATAGTTCATATTCCTTTCAAATGTTTATAGAATACCAATATAAAGTAGAAAACCATTTTGGAAAGAAGATTAAGACACTTTGCTCAGACCAAGGTGGATATTATCTTATCCAAGACTTCATTGATCACTTGAAGGAGTGTGGGATAGTATCCCTAATTACTTGTCATCATAAACCATAGTGTAATGGCTTTAGGGAAAGAAGTAATATAACTATTCTTGACATGGTAAGATCAACGATGAGTCATGCAACTATTCTATTATCCTTTTGGGGATACACCTTGCAGAAAGTGGCATATGACTTTAAGTTAGTTCCATATAAAGAAATATAAGGGATTACATATGAGTTTGGATATTGAATGAAACCCAGTCCTCCACACATTCATGTGTGGGGATGTGAGGATTTTTTCAAGACTGTATATAGTGAAAAATTGTCATCCTGAATCTCAAAGTGAATCTTTATAAGATATCCTAAAGAAACCAAATTATATTACCTATATATCCCTTTATATATAAAATTAATTATGTAAACACAATCCACATTTTTATAAAGGGAAAACATTTCCAATGGAAAATAGTGGGAGAAAGATTTACTTCAATGAAGTTAATGCTCCAGATTCACAAGAGTTGGTACAAAGAGAATGTTGGAGATGGAGATTTTCTTGAGACACAAGTACTGCATAGGTCAGATCCAGAGGCTAACGAAACAGAGTGTAATGGTTTTGTTATCACCAAGTTAGGTGACACATTACCCCTTAAGGATTATGAAACTCTAACCTACAATGAACAAGTATAAGGTAAATTTTCTACTAAATGAAAGATTCCATGTATTCTGAAATGGAGTCCATGTATCATAATTATTTCAATTTTAGTAGACCCTCCACCTAATGTAAACCCCATTGTGTGAAAATGGGTATTCATGAAAAATATGGACATTGATGTTATGGTCAACACCTATAAGGAAATACAGGTAGTGAAGGGTTTCAGAAAATTCCAAGGAATAGACTATGTTGAAACCTTCTCAATAGTAACAATGATGAAATCCATCAAAATATTGCTTCTTATAGAATCCTTCCATTATTATGAGATTAGTGAAATAGATGTCAAAACATTTTTTCTAAATGGGAATTTGGTTGAATATTTATATATGACTCAACCCAAAGGGTTTTTCAGGTCATAGAATTACAATAAAGTAAATGTTGCAAAGATCCATTTATGGGTTGAAGAAGGAATCATGACCATGGATTGTTCATTTTGATATGGCCATAAGAGAATTGGTTTTTTCAGAAATTAAAGTGAGAATTGTGTTTATAATAATGGTAATGGGAATGAAATTTATTTCCTTATTTTATATGATGATGAAATAACAATTATGAGAATCAAAGTTAAAGTCATACAGTCAGTTAAGATTGTTTAAATGAATGTTTCTCAATGAAAGACTTAGGTAAATAAGGCTACAATATATTAATCAATATATATCAAGATAGATCCTGGAGGCTTCTTGGGATAATCCAAAGTACATATATTGACAAGGTACTGAAATGGTACAATATGTAACAATCACAGAGAGGGTTGTTTACCATGTAAAATGGAATCAATATATCCAAAATAATATTTCCAAAAATAGAGGACATTATTGATAGATTGTAGAATCCATTATGCATCTACAGTGGGATATATCATGCATTCCATGTTATATACTAGGTTTTATGTTTCCTTTTCTTTATGTATGGTGGGAATATATCAATATGATATATTAGAGATTCACTTTGAAGCTGTAAAAACAATCTTGATGTACTTGAGGAATATAAAGGATATATTTTTGGTGTTTGGAGGAGATTAGGAACTAGTAATGATAGGATACACTGATGCTAGTTTCCATATAGATCTTGGTGATTTGAAATCTCGGTCAGGATACATCATTTTCCAGAATGGTGGTGGAGTGATCTTGAGAAGATAAAATCAACATGTGGCTGCCAATTATACAGAAGAACTTGAGTATATAGAGGCTTTCAATATATATTAGAATCCATTCAAGATAAAAAAAATTCTCAAACATTGGTGTTGTTCTTAGCAATGCATGATCTATTCCAGTTTATCATCATAATATCGTGACAATGGTCCTTGTTGAGGAGACTAGGTTAAACCATAGAATAAATAATATAATTTTCACATATTATTTCATGAGTAATTTATATCATAGAGTTCAAGTCGCAGTTATCAGAGTATCCATAGAGGAAAATGTGGCATACCCCTTGACTAAAGACATATCTCAACAGAATCATGATTCTCATGTGAGAGCTAGTGGATTGAGACTTTTCAGAAGTTTGATCTAGTGTAAGTGGTAGTGTTGAATGTGGGTGACCTAGAGACAAAATTTTACATACTTTTATTACCACTAAATGTATATAGTTTGATATATATAGATGTTTTTATCATTCCATGATAGTTTTGATACTTCTGCATCCACTATTTTTATGGTAAAGTCCTTACACTACATCTTGATTCAAATGGTTATAGCATATTCTAGACTATAATGAGGACCTATATATACAATAAAAATAATATTAAATTAATGTACTATGGTTTAGATACATCATATTGGTAGGACATAGATGATCTATGATTATTAGGTTCTAGGGTATCATAAGCATTGATACTTCTTCTCATGAAATATTCACCTGGTGATCTATAGTTGTTAAGATCTTGAGGACATGCCAACCAATAGAAACATCACATGTTTTGACTATAATTGTATATTACTATCTATGAACATGTGTGTTGGTCTCCTTAGTTGATATCATTATCAATGAGTGAAATTGGATTGTGTACATTGATTCAAGGTGAATACTATCAAAATAAAGTCATGGTGAGGTAGTTTCTGTTGTGAACGTAATTGGTGGCTTGACCTTGGTTGAATGATCAAGATAGTATTTTTCTCTTCCAAATTGAGGAAGAGATGTCTTTGGCTATGTTTTTCTAGATGGTAGTACCTTCATAAATCCATGGACATGGTAGTCAATAGTAAATCAGTCCAGATAGATCAAAAATAGTAAATGAATAAAGGAAGATGATACAAGTGTATGTCCTTCTTTATAAGACATAATATGAAAAATAGATTATGTTACACAGTGACTGTTTGTTGGTCAGTTGTCATTATTATGACTTTTCAATATTTCTTTATGGGATTTTATGGGTTTCTATACTCTGCTCTTTGTATGTGAATATTTTTCACTACTATTGAGATATGGACCTATAGGTTCACCACAGGGTCTGAGTGTTGTCCATGTTCTATAGATCACCAGTAAATAAATAACTTATTTTTTATTACATGTATTAACATGTGATTAAGTAAATATAATGATTAATAATATATGAAGGGATATTATTTTAAAATTCAAGGATTGTTTAATATTTTCAAGAGTTACAAGTTGAGTCAATTGATCATATTTTCTACATTATATATTTAATATATATTACAGTTATGAGAAAAAATATAAATAATATTTATTATGAAGTCAATTAATTATAATTAATTATTTATATCACTTATTTAGTGGGTGTTTATTGTACATGGGGGGTGCGTGGGGGTAAACATGTATTTTTACATCCATATTATAAGTGGAGGGAAACTCATTCCAACATACTATTCACTTAGTTGGAATTGAGAGATTCTCTATCATCATGATTCCTTGATAGATAATCATTCAATCTGAGTATATGATCGAAGTTTTCCTCTATGGATCAAAGGGAGAGGATCATGGTGGTCGTCGCTATGTCGAATTATTCATTAGATCTCTATGATAGAACTCAAAATCTAAAAAACAGTATGTGCACAAATTCAAGATGCATGTGTGTTTGATATATGTGGGTTACTCATTAGACCCTTATAGTAATGATCTATAACATCTTATTATATAAATGAAGACATCAAATTGGAACAAGGTACATGTTTATTTACTTTTTTGTGTTTTAATTAAACCATGAAAGATCCTCAGACCATACTAGGGCTCGAATTGCTAGAGGTGATAATGTTTTGTCACTCCGGTGATAGATTTTTTTAAAATCCCCATCCCACCAACTTTTTCTACATTCCCCAGTTTAAACACTAGTGATGGGGTCTCATTATTACCTAGATGATTTCTATGAATTCATTTATTCTCTCTATCTATTTTGGGCTCTCCATATCCACCATTCCTTCCACTATTTTTTCCATATGATTCATAATTTTATTTTTAGATCTTCTTCCCATTACCATTTTGTGAATGTTCATATCCCCTCATTTTTCAACCAGGGGAATAGGTTTATATATATGTTAAGGGGTGCCGAAGTCACCAATGCTTTGTAGAGTGAAGGTGTTGTGTACATCGAAATGAGGCTCTAGGTGGCTTATTTTTGAGGATCCAAAGATCTTATCACCCATATTAATTTATAAATTCCAAGGATGATATGAGATCACCTGATACCTTGATTTATCATGTGATTATTGATTCCATTGTGTGAGGGGATTTAGATGATCATGTGATAGCTCAATGGATAAACCCTTCAAAACCACTGAGGGATCAAGGAGATCACTTCAAGATATTCGTTTGACCATGCCACATGTTAGTGAAAAAACATAAAATAATCATCCATGGGATCACAGGAAGAAATATTCTAATAATGTAAGCCTCTCCCAAAGTGATACATTCTATTTTTCCTGTGATGTTGTTTGATTTTAGTATGGATTCATGTGGTCATCATTACTCGATCACATGATCCATTGAAATTCTTTAAATGGTTTCTCATGATCATGTTATTAGCTTTACTTGATCAAACCATAGAATTATCAAATCATTTGGATCAATTTATGGTTCCTCAAGATCACATACTGTAAGCCCTTTGAAGGTCAATGTTTGAAGATAACTGCACTTTAAAACACATGATGGATTTTTTTGATCATGTGAATCCTTGATGATTTTCCACCATTAAATCACATGATCCTTTGTTCATCTTGTGATTGATTATAGAAGTAATGTGATTGGTTTCATGTGATGGTTTCTTGTGCATTAATAGGTGCTTCCTCTATTTGAGGATGTTTATGAATGCTTCTGATCTTTAGGAGACAACATGCGTGCAAGATGAAGGTGAATTCATGGGCTTGGGATGATCGATCATCTTGGCCTAATCAATGGAGATAGTTGGCATGGTTCTGGTCGGTCACTAGATTTCCAATGGGACATAATGTGGTGGCTCATGGAACTAAATATAGAGATTTCAAGGAGTGTTGTGGTTGAGTATAGGTTTATTACTATTGCATGCTCGATCGGATAACTGAGATTCATGTGATCTGATGGATGAGTTTATGTCCACTATTTTTTAACCACATGAATTGTACTACACACAAATAAAACCTATATCAGAAATTCAGATGGATGTGCAGTGCTTAATAAGTTATTATAATCCCTTTAACTACCGGAAGAGATTACTGGGTTCATATCCCAACCTTCTCTAGTACCAACCTATGCCATTACTCTCCTTTGATGTGCTATTTACCTATAATGTGGCTCTAGTATTCTTGAACATGTGTTCAAGTGTTCATACCCAACCATACTGACATTTGTTGGCTAGACCTACTATATCTAGGTCACAGTTGATGTTACTCCCACTAGATCCAAGTTGAATTGGTCGGCTAGCTGGAAATGTATTTCCTTTTTTTATCATAGGGTATACTTAGAAATAAATATAATTAAAATAAGAGGACTAACGAACAAAATATGTTACCTTATATATAATCGCAATCCATATCCCCCAAATATCACTTCCACGCATTTCATCATGAAGATAATTTTAGTATTTTTTCATGGGATTCACACTTTTAGAAACTCTAATGGAAAATTTTCTGGTGCACAATTATGGGTTCCATTAGTCGTATATGCTATGGGACTAAGATTTATTTTTAAAATATTAGGGTTTTACATACTACCACTATTAACTAAAATGAATCCTCATAATTTTACTTGATCTTGGTAATCAAGGGTTTAACATTTGAAAATACATTTGTTGAAACCCTACATCAAGAAAAGGTTAATGAAACTTCCTATTGAAAATAGAGAAAATTAAATTGGAATGTAATCTAGAATAACTGAATACTAGGTTTCCAAATAGGATAACATTAGAGGAAAGAGAAAATGTAAACATAAAGGAGAAACACAATTTCTAAATTTTGATTGATATTGACAAAGATCATTTATCATAAGACGGTGAATGATCAAGAGAAATTTAGCAAGAAAAAAATCAATATTTTGTGAAAAAGACCATTGATTCATTAGAAATGAAGGTAATAAGATTACATTTTTTTCATCAAGATCATTTTCATTGTTTTGAAGAGTTCATTTAATATCTAGAATAATAACACAAATAAATATACATACTTGAGAGGTTTAATATCATCCTTTAATATATTTACACCACAATGTCATTTTTTGCTCGAAAAAATGAGTATTCAAGAATAATATTTCATGCATGAAACATTAAAATCAACATTTAACAGATCAAATCATCCGAAAAAGAATAACAAGTTATTATTCCCATCATTAGAATTTAACCAAGACCAAAATTTTTCTCACAAGGTAAGATAATTACCTAAAATAATAAACCATCAAATTAATAAGTACAACATGAGTCTCCAAAGATGAAACAATAACCTCTGATGTTCAATAATAGATCATTTAATAAATAACTAACCTCAAAATTCTTAAAAATATTATTTACCATGTTTGAAACCCAAACAATTTAGAAGGATTTGATCACATATTCTTCATGAATCAATTTAACATTTATCTCTAATAAAAAATAATCAATCATAAATTTATATACCCAAAATTAATATTATGTAATCATATAATCTCCAAAATATGATAATCATTTCTATTGGACCATTTTTGAGATAGTTGTTTTAATAATCACAAATCATGCCAATTTAAAAATCATGATAATTCACATATTATGTTTTAAATGATGCTTATCATGTCAATGAATATTTATAAATGAATAGATTATATTACATGATATAATACATTTCGATAAGTCAATAAATCATGGAAATTTGTGTTTCAATATATTTACAAGTGTATATTTTCATGAAATTATGAATTTCACTTAATCTTGTACTGTTCAATATAAGACAAACACTTTGTAATATTTTCAAAGTCTCTGACACCGATTGGTTCAAAGGAGTCACCAATGGATGACTCACAGGTGAGGACTCACCGATGGAAGAAGACACCGATGTAGGACTCACTAGTAGAACAAACGACACACCAATGGAAAAGTCACCAATGATCAGTCACACTGATAGTTCAATCAACTCACTAATGGATGACTCACTGATGGGAGATGCAGCAATAGTTCAAAAGACTCACTGATGGACGAATCACCAATGGGAAACACACTGATAGTTAAAAGGACTTACCAATGGATGAGTCACCGATAGACGGCGCACCGATAGTTCAAATGAGTCACCGATGACAACTCACTAATGTCCAGATAGACCGATAGTACTAATGAATCACTGATGCCCCGAGTCACCGATACCGATGAAAAGGAATCACCGATACAGAGAGTCATCGATGCCGATAGAGTGATTCTAATGACTCACTGATACTTATGACTCACTGATAGTCATAAAAACTATTTTTATTTTATTAATTCAACTTTATCTCTAATAGACATATTTAGAAAAATTTATGCTTCTAACATTAATTAATGATTTTTGTAGGATATTCAGAGGACAATACAAGGTACATTCACTTGGGGAGATCATTATGCCTACTAGACTTCAAAGGATAAAAGGATTAAAAGTTGGATCATTCAAAGATACACGTAAGAGCTGCAAGAAGAGAAAACCTAAGAACTCATGCAAATCTCTAGCATACTTCCAAAACCAAAGAACTCAAAAGGAAGAACATAAAGGGAGATCAAGAAATGAAGATAAAACTCCTGAGCTAAACTGAACATATTTTGACCAAAAAGTTGAACATCTCATACTCCTAGAAGCCATAAAACAGAGGCTACACCACTTGGTTTTGGAGTCATCTTCCAGAATAAGACTCAAACTTCATTTCCACTACATCAAACAAGACCAGAGATGCACCGCATAACATAAAAATCCTTATAAACCATAATCTACATCTTTTTATCTATTGTGTTCATTTAATTACATTTCTGAGCAGTTTGTGTATCTGTATGTTATACACACACATTGAATCCTCTGCATAGTTGTAGGGTACTTGATGTCCTCAATCTCAGACTCTATTTATCCATTTTCATCCCACGTAGAAATATGGAGAAGGTCATGTTGACCTGTGTGTTGTTTTTCCCATGAATAACTATGGCATAGGCCAAGCGTGACCTAGACAGCCTTGTGTGCTATTGTGAACCCTGATCCAGGGAGTGGATAATTTTTTTTATTAATTTTAACTTCTTCGTGGTAGGTGACCATCAAAGTGGAGAGGACTAAGTCTCGGCTTGAGACTGAACCTACTGATTTAAATTCTATTGTGCCTATTATTATTTTCTTTTACTATGTTTTATACCAAATTTCATTCAATCAAAGTCAAACTCTGATCGTTAGTTTATCAAGTGTTTATAACAGTTTTGAATAAGTAGTTTAGTTTCAAAAGTTATATTAATATTTAGATTAGTATAATTGAGAACTAATCAATCTCTTGAGAAATTAATTGAACATTCATGACTCTTATAAATTCACTACAAACTGACTTGGAATATATTTTTAATTGGGAAAATTTTCAATGAACCAATCTTTAACATAAATTTTATAGGAACTCAATTTACCACCTATTGAGTACTCTACTCCGACCAAAATTTGGTATTATAGGATTTAGGAACTTTTCAGTTTTAAAATATTTTTCAAACATTTTCAACTGTGATTGTAGTTGTATTTAAAAGATCTTGAAATTTCTGTTAATACTAACTTTTTATCCCTATGAAATATTTTCAAAATTATATAATTGATAATAGATTAGAAGGAGCCCCTTCAATGGAATAAATTATGCTCAGTGGAAGCTTAAAAAGAAAATTAATTTATAAAGCATGAGATTTGAAATCTAGACTTCTATTGAAAGTAAATATGCACTCCATGATACTACTAGAAAAACATGGAATGAAGATACTAAGATAGCCTATAACAATAACTGCAAATCTATGAATGCATTATACTGTGCACTAGGAGATGAAGAATTTAATTGCATTTTTTCCTGTAAAACTGGTCATGATATTTGGGACACTTTAGCTGTTTCCCATGAGGGAAAAACTAATGTAAAAGAGATGAGATTAAATACTTATACTATTAAAAATGTTAATTTTAGAATGAATCCTAATGAATCTATTTCATATTTGTATCTCAGATTCAATGAAATTGTGAACACCATAATTTCTTTAGGATGAGTTGTCACAAAAAAGGAGCAGATCATGATGATTCTACGATGCTTACTAGAGAGATGGATATGGACATCAGTATCCATAAGAGAATCATGATACATTGATAAACTACCTGTGAAGAAAATAATTGGAAAATTAATGATTTATGAATAATAACTAAAGGTGAATCAAGAGGAGGAAGAGCCAAAGAGAAAATCAGCAGCCTTCAAGACTTCTAATTCCAAGATCAAAGACAAAGAAAAAGTTCAAGATATTGTTGAGAGCATAAGTAGTGAGGAATCAGCTTCAAGCAGTGATAAAAAAATGGGCCACCTGGCAAGGAGATTTAGAAAATTTTACAGAAATAAAAAGTTCTTTAGGAAACCAAATTATAAAAGAAAATACGAAAAAAATGAAATTGGAAAAAGGATTGGAAGAAGCCTGAAAAATTAGAAGAAATAGTTTTCTATGAATTCAAAAGGAGAGGGCATGTCAAAGCTAACTATCATAAATTAAAATATAAAATAAAGTTTGATAATAAAGATAGAAAATATAAGAAAGAAATTAATCCCTCCTGGAGTACATCTGAGGACATCTCCAGTGAATTTTCTTCTTCTCAGAATGATAAATAAGACATAAAAAACAAGTGATTTATGAAAAATACCTCATAGGAACTCTTAAACTATCATGTACCTAATGACTATTATTCTAGAGATGAATATGAATATAAAAATATGAAAAATGATGAGATGTTTGAGTATTATAATATGCTAGAAGAAACTTGCAATGAACTGAAGGATAAGTATAAGTTATTAAAGAAACAACATTCACTCTCTAGAAATATTAAATCTGAACTTATTGTTTAGAAAGAGAAAAATGAACAACTGCTAAAGGAAAATAAGGAACTAAGTTATCAAATGATCAATTAAAAACGATCTAGAAAAGTTTACCAATGGAAAAAAAACACTTACTTGGTTACTTGGTAAACAAATATCTCCATGGTATACTAATTTAATAGGATATCATCCCAGAAAAAGAAATTTTTCTAAAACACATTTTATAACTAAATCTGTAAAATTTTCTTCTTTGTCCAAAAATCAAGATTTTACTGCAAAATCCAATTCTAAAAAATATTTTAAAGAATCATATTTTTTAGAACAAATAATGTTTATTTTATAAATACTTTAAATTCTACATATAGGAAACCCATAATAAAATTTTGGGTTCCTTAATCCTTTATTACTAATATTTTTGGACCTAGAAAAATATGGGTACCAAAATCATTTCTTGGATGAATTGTTTTTTAGGAGAGCATCATAAAGAGTTCCTGTAGAGATATTTGGTACTTAAAAAGTGTCTATTAAAGGACCATGATTGGATATTACTCTAGCTTCAATAATCTCATAAATATTGATAGAGGACATGTCACATTTGGTGATAATGGTAGATGGAAAATCATAATGATAGTCCATATTGGTAACCCTAACTCTATTTCAATTTCCAAAGTACTTTATGTTGATGGATAAAAATATAACTTTCTTAGCATATCTAAACTCTGTTATGATTAATTTAATGTCAAATTTGAAAATGATTCATACTATTTTTTATGCCAAAAATAACTTAGTATTTACTACTCTTAGAAATGATAATGCATATGCTGTAAATTTAGACACACTAGCATCACAGAATGTTTCTTACCTATGTGCCTTTCACAAAGAGTCTTGGATCTGGCATAGAAGACTAAGACATTTTAATGTACACCCCATTAAGAAATTAACTAGAAAAAGTTTAGTTAAGGACCTTCCCAAACTAGAGTTTCCAGAAAATAGAGTGTGAAATCCTTGTGAAAAGGGAAAGAAACACAAAATCTCTTTAAAAACAAAGAAAGAACTTACAACTTCTCAACCTCTAGAGTTGGTTCACATGGACCTGTTTGGACCATATAGAGTTTCAAGTCTTAATGGGATGCATTATGTTTATATTCTTATAGATGACTTATCTAGGTATACTTGGAACTTTTTCTTAGCTCACAAAAGTGAAGCTTTCTCTAATTTTACCAAATATGCTAGGACTGTAGAAAATCATAATAGAATTATAATTAAATCCTAAAGAAGTGACCATTGCCATGATTTTTAAAATAAATAATTTTAATCTTTTTGATCAAAAAATTTCTATAGGAAAACCCATTCTTCCCCTAGGACTCCTCAACAGAACGGTGTTGTATAAATAAGAAATAAAACCTTACAGAAAATTGCATGGACTATGATCAATGAATATGACCTACCAATTTATTTTTGGGATAAATCTGTTAATATAGCTTGTTATATAATAAATAGAGTCTTAATAAAATATATCCTTAAGAAAACTCCGTATGAGTTGTGGAATAGTATGAAACCCAAGGTGAATTATTTTAAAGTGTTTGGAAGTAAAGTTTATATTCTAAACACTAAATATAATCTAGATAAACATGAATCTAAATGTGATGAAGGAATATTCCTTAGATATTATACATAAATCAAAGCATATAGAGTCTTCAATAAAAGAACCAAATGTGTAGAGGAATCTGTACATGTTAAGTTTTATAAAACAGATCCACATGAACCTAAGACCTCTCAATAAAATCTTGAAAAGGACATGTAAAATCCTTACATTAAAAAAACCTTTAGAAAATCCTATAAAGGAATCTATTAAAACTTCTAGTGTAGGAAATTATCCATATTCTATCTATAATGAACCAGAACCAACTGATGAACCTAAAATAACTAGCCCTACTTTTACTAGACCAACTAAAACCCTTAAAAACTATCCCTTAGATAATTTAGTTAGAGATTTAGAAAAAATAATACAAACTAGAGATTCCCTGAGAAACCAGGATGAACATCAAACATTCTTGTCACAACTTGAACCTAAAAATATAAATGATGTAATTAATGATGAATTTTGGGTGATGGATATACAATAAGAGCATAATCAGTTTGAGAGAAATAATGTTTGGAAGCTTGTTGATAGACCAAAAGATACATTGACCATAGGAACTAAATGTGTGTTTAGGAATAAAGTAGGTGAAGCTGGAAATATAGTTAGAAAAAAAGATAGATCAATTGCTCAAGGATATAATCATGAAGAGGGAATTGATTATGAGGAGACCTTTGTACTAGTAGCTAGTCTTGAAGTAATTAGAATCTTACTTTCCAATGAAGCACACATGGATTTCAAACATTTTAAAATGGATGTCAAAAGTTCATTATTAAATGATTATATAATTAAGGATGTTTTTTTTTGAACAACCCCAAGGTTTTAAAAATCCACATATTCCAAATCATGTTTTCAAATTAACTAAAACTTTATATGGTTTGAAACACGCTCCAAGAGCTTGGTATGATAGGCCAAGTAGCTTTCTTATTTTTAAAGGCATCAAAAAAAGAGTTGAAGATCCTACATTATTTATAAAAATAATTTATAAATATGTTTTAATTTCTCAAATATATGTATTTGATATTATTTTTGGTTCTTCTAAAAATTCATTATGTAATGATTTTTCAAAAATGATGCAAAGTGAGTTTGAAATGAGTTTTGTGGGTGAAAATAAATATTTTCTTGGATTTAAAATATTTCAAAATAGAGAAGGTAATATTTTAAATGAAATAAAATATACTTAAGATCTTTTGGAATGATATGGATTTTATGGAATTAAGAGTAGTGAAACACCCATGAGTTCTATTTGTAAGTTGTATTTTGATGAAAATGGAAAATTCGTTGATCAAACCACTTAAAAAGGAATGATTGGGAGTTTACTCAACTTAACATATAGTAAACCAAACATCATGTTTACTATGTATATGTGTGAAAGACTTCAAGAAAACCCAAAAGAGTCACATTTAAATGCTGTTAAAAGAGTTTTCAAATACCTCAAATATACGACTAATTTATGACTGTTTACCCTAGAGGAAAACCCTTTGATATGGTTAGTTATTCTGATGTTGACTTTGGTGGATGTAAATTATATAGAAAAAGCACCTCTGGAACATGTCACTTTTTGGGAAAGTCTCTAATTTAATGGTGTAGTAAAAATCAAAGTTCTGTTGCATTATCAGCTACTGAAGAAGAGTACATTGTTTCTCATAGTTGCGGTGCACATATTTTGTGAATCAAACACACTTTATTAGACTATGGATTTAAATTCAGAAATATCCCCATAAATTATGACAATACAAGTGCTATTAAAATTTCTAAAAATCCATTTTCTCATTCTAAAAAAATATATTGATGTAAGACATTACTTTTTGAGAGACCACTATAAAAAAATATGATATAACTCGTGAGTTTATTAGCACTAAACATCAACTTGATGACATTTTTACCATACCATTAAACTCTAAGAGAATGAGCTACATCAGAACTAAACTAGGAATGATAATTTTTTAAATACTCCCTATCCTTATCCCTTAAAAAATTATGCTTGTATGCCAAACTGATTGTGTGAAACCGATGAGTGTGAAACCGATCGGTGTGAAACTGATCAGTGTTAAACCGATCAATATGAAACCGATCAAGTGAAACCAATCATGTGAAGTAGATCATGCAATACCAATCAAGTGAGATCGATCTATTAGAGTGAAACTGATACTTATATGGACCTTTTAGTAAATCTTTTTTTCTGTATCTTTTATGTAAAATTACATAGTTTCTTGTTTCTTATTTTACCATTATTCTATTTTATATTTTTATGTATTAAAATTATTAAAAGATAAAATTTAATTGATTCACGCTACTTCTACCCTGCTACCTTTCATTACTCAATCTACCTTCAAACCTTCAACCTTTAGACTCACTTCTTTGAACCCAAACCTTCATAATGGTGAGGAAAAAGCGTGCGATAGAAGGACCAAGTTAATCTTCATCAACCAAGTGTCATAAAGGAGAATCAAGTAGTGTTGCAAGTTCTGTAAATCCAGAGTTAGGAAGCTGCGTAGTAACTCTTAAGAAAAAAGTGTCTGCTGAATGGTTGTTGTCAAGCAGGTCTCTTTTACTGGAAGTTTTGGAATCATAAGGGCGAATTAGCTAGTTTGCAGACAATGAGAGACCTTTCTATCCCAAGCCAGTGCACCAATTTTATATCTTTTTTGGGAATATTTTTGGAAGGATCCGAGGGGTCTCATATTAAAACTATGGTAAAGGGAAATTATATTTCATTTTCTTCAAGAAAGTGGGATGAATGCTTGGGGATGCCTCATGAGGGAATATTTGATGAATACCAGGGTAACATTCCAAAAAATTAAAATTTATTTTCTTATTAAAATGCATTAAAAGAGTAGACTGGAAATGAGGAGTCAAGGAGGATAATATCTTCAGATGTAGATGGAGAGGACAGAATGATATTCATATTTATCCAACACCAAATCTACCCATGGAAGGGATATTTTTTAATTTAAAGTGTTAGGATGTTTTCTTGATTTATTTGTTGAAGAATTAGGTGAAAGTGTACCTGTGTAGGTACCTTATAATACACATTTTTGAAATGATCAAACCATCTCAAAAAGTAACTTGTTTGTATTATCTGAGTATTATTTCTGCATTTTTGAAGAAGCTAGGATGTGTGGAGGATAAAGATGAGGTAATTACTTTTTGTAGTGTCTTTTTCTTACACAAAGATATCTGCAAAAGGATGAAAATATTTTGGAACCCATGGAGGATAATTTGGGTAGAAGATTAGGAGAAATTTTATGAAGATTATAATCTCATTGATCATCCTACCAGACCAAAGGATCAAGATGATCCTAGTATTAACCATGTTGAGCAGGAAATGTATTTGTATGAAGAACTAGATGATCCTGAGCTGCAAAAGAAGAGGGGTCTCCTATAGATGATAGGAGTTACCTAGATATCACTGAAATCCCTAGAGAAATGTTATATGGACCTTCAAGTCCTCCATTATAGTTACCTTCTAATGAACCTTTATTAAATGATGAAGATGATGAGGAAGATACTAAAGTCTCTGGAGTTAAAGTTTATGTGAGAAAGACTGATGAGGATGATGATGATGAGGAAGAGACTGAATTATTCGGTGTTGAAGGTTATGTGAGAAAGACTGATGAGGATGATGATGATGATGATGGTGATCATGTGAGTGACTCACTGAAATCAAGACAAGAAGCAAATATTTTTGGTTAGGAGTCTATGCATAGAGATGAGGAAGAACCAGATGATGTTGATCATGATGAACATGATTATGGAGATGTTGGAAATGAGGATGGACATGAACACCCTGATAATGATCAAGGAATCATTCAATAAATTGCTGGTATTATGGATGGAGGTCAAGAGGAAGAAGCTGATGCTCAGATTGCACCTGTTCCTCAGAATGACGGGGAGCCTCAAATGGATAGAGGTCAAGAGGAAGAAGGTGTAGCTTAGATTGTGCCTATGCTTTAGAATGAGGGAGAGCCTCATGGTAGAAGAGTAAGAACTGACACTGTGGAGCCTAGAGATTGGATGTGTTCTGATGAGTGTAATAGAAATCCATGATATATCTTGTTTGGGATAGATTATGGTTCAGATGAGGATATGGTAGATCCTCCTTCTCCACAAGCTGATGTGGAACTGACTGCTCCTACTTTACTTGCTTTTCCCACCAGTGATGAGAATGTTGTACCTTCGTTTCCTAGTAACTATATCACCAAGGCTGATCTCGTACAATTCAAGGATGATGTGTGTGAATCTATGAGATCTACTATTCTAGTCATAAATGAATCTTCTACTTCTATGAGTATTTTAGTGGAAGATTCTGCTAGGATTGAAAGAATTGTAATTCAAGAGATACAACCCAACCTAATCACTACAACCAATACCACAGTGAGAAATAATTCAGTGTTGAGAGAAGAAGTGAAGAAAATTAATCATGAAATTGATTCTCTATATATGGATTTTAGAACCACAATTTGTGGTGTTATAGAGGTTTATAGAAACCATGTTACACATCTACTGAATGCATATTTGAAAAAGTTAAAGGAGGATCTTGGAAAGATGATTTCTGGAGCATTTAGTTGTATTTTTACCAAACCTGTAGTTAATATGGGGTCCTTTAGGGCTATGATACAGGAAGATATGAGGTCCATTCAAAATGACTCTAATAAATATAGCCTTTAAAAAGTAAAAGAGAAATAGTGAAAATGTATATAACATGGAAAGACAATGTGCCAATGAGGCAACTACTACTCCAAAGAAGATCAGGGACAAAGTGGAAAAGTTCTTTTCTAAAATTTACACAAAGAATGAGTTGAATAAGAACTTTAAATACATGTCTCAGAACCTCATGATACCACCAATGATTGAGGCATTCAAGAATCAAGTGAGCCAGTTGAAAGAGTTTACACCCACATTGGATAATATCATGGAAACAAGGAAGATTTTAAGAAGTCTATGCGGTATGAGGTTGAAATCATATCTGATTTTATTAAAATTTTAAAGCCCTACCTGTATGTACAGTCTAAAGCTATAGTGGTCCCTGCAGCTGCCACCATCAAACTTAGTTCACTACCTCCTGCTCAGATGTCAGTGTCTCGAGATTTATCTTAGATCAGGCTAGTGATCCAAGAGCAGGCTCCCATTCGTGTTCTGTCAGAGAAGAGACCAATCCTTGCATCTAATATTCCTACAACAATTGCTTTACCTAGTGTCACCATTTGACCAGCCCTTCCTACATCCACAACACCACCTCCTGACTCCACTATTGATCCTTCAGACAAAGGGAAAGCTCTTCAAAATCCCTATACTTAGTTGTGGACCATTATTTTATAGGGTTCTGTACATTTATTTTTTATGATTTTTTTTTATGTTTTCACTCTTTTGTACTTTCATGAATACAAGTTTTTCTTTCACTTTGTTTCAAGTTTCCCTGTGTTTCTTTTCATTATCCTTTATGCTTATTTTCACATTTTCTCTAATCCCAAAAGGGGGAGATATCCATGGATGGAATAAACTCTTAACCTTAGAGGGAGAACTACGGCATAGGAAAGATGGTGTGTAATCAAAAGAAAAAATATCTATATATATCCCAGCTCTGATATAAATCACTAAGTATGCTCTAATACAACTAACTAAGGGGGATCATGAAAGTGATCTAATACAGCTCTCTTATAAAAACCTTCTATATATGATCTGGTATAATTATTGATGGGGATCATAAAAGGAAATACCTTATAGTTATATTGAGAATTCACACTCACTATTGGTATGATAAGACAAGTCATTCTTATTCCTTAACATCATTTATAACTCATTCATGCCAGGATTTTTTATTATAAAAAAGAGGGAGATTCTTGGACCATTTGTGAGGTAGTTATTTTAATAATCACAAATCATGCCAATTTACAAGTCATGATAATTCACATATTATGTTTTAAGTGATGATAATCATGTCAATGAATATCTATAAATGAATAGAATTTGTAACATGGTATAATAAATTTCAATAAGTCAATAAATCATGAAAATTTGTGTTTCAATATATTTAGAAGTGTATATTTACATGAGATTATGAATTTCACATAATCTGGTACTGTTCTGTACAAGACAGACACTTTGTAAGATTTTCAAAGTCTCTAACACTGATTGGTTCAAAGGAGTCACTGATGGATGACTCACTGATGAAGACTCACAGATCAAAGAAGACACCTATGCAGGACTCACTAATAGAACAAATGAAACACCGATGAACATGTCACCGTTGATCGGTCACACCTACAGTTCAAGGAAATCACTGATTGATGACTCACTGATGGGCGATGCACCAATAGTTCAATGGACTCACTTATGGGAAACACATCGATAAAACAAAGGACTTACCGATGGACGAGTCACCGATGGGCGACACACTGATAGTTCAAATGAGCCACCGATGATGACTCACCAATTCTTGGACTGACCAATAGTAAAAATGAATCATCGATGCCTAGAGTCACCAATACTATTGAAAAGGCCTCACCGATATAGAGAGCCACTGATACTGATAGAGCGATTCAAATGAGTCACTGATACTTATGACTCACCGATAGTCATAAAAAACTATTTTTATTTTATTAATTCAACATTATATCCAACAGTCATATTTAAAAAAATTAATGATTTTGAAATTAATTAATTCTATTTGTAGGCTATTCAGAGGAAAGTAGGGGGTACATGAACGTAGGGAGATCATTATGCCTGCTGGACCTTGAAGGATAAAGGATAAAAAACTTGATCATTCAATGATATGCATAAGAGTAGTAAGAAGAGAAGACCTAAGAACTCCTGCAACTTTAGAGAATACTTTCAAAACCCAATAACTCAAAAGGAAGAACAGATGGGGAGATCAATAAATCGAGATAAACCTACTGAGAATACCTAAACATACGTAGAACAAGAAGATGAACATCTCATACTCCAGGAATCCAAAACACAGAGGCTACAACACTCTATTTTGGAGTCAACTTCTAGAAGAGTACACAAACTTCATTTCCACTACATCAAATGAATCCAGAGCTACCACACATAACACACATAGCCTTCTAAACCATACAATACTTCATTAGCTCAATTGTGTTCATTTATTTACATTTCTGAGTTGTGTGTCTATCTGTCTGTTACACACACACTAACTCCTATGCATAATTGTAGGATACTTGATATCCTCAATGTCAAACTCTATTTATCCATTTGTATCCCATGTAGAACTATGTAAGAGGTTTTGTGTGACCTGTTTTTTTTTCAATGAAGAACTGTGATAGAGGTAAAGTGTGACCTAGAAAGTCTTTTGTGATATTTTGAACCCCTATCCAAGGTGTGGATCAATCTTGTTTATGAATTTTAACTGCTTGGTGGAAGGTGATCACCAAGTGGAGTGGACTACATCTCAGATTGAGACTGAACCTATTGTTTTAAATTCTGTTGTTCCTATTATATTTTTATTTTACCATGTTTTATTAAAAATTTCATTCAAACCAGTTCAAAATATAATAGCTAGTTTAGCAAGTATTTATAACAGTTTTGAACCAGTAGTTTAGTTTCAAAAGTTATATTAATGTTAATATTAATATATATGATAACTAATCAATCTCATGAGAAATTAACTGAATATTTAGGAATCTTATAAATTATCTACAAACTGACTTGTATTATATTTTTAATTGGGGAAATTTTCAAAGAACTAATCTTTAAATAAAATTTTTATAGGAACTCAATTCACCCCCCTCTTGAGTACTCTACTCTGACCAACAATTTCCATAAATAACTTATATCACCATTAAAATATTATATGTTTACAAAAGATAATTCCTTCTTTATTGCTCAAAAAAATTATCATAATATTCTACTTACCATAATAATATAAGTCTCCCAAAATAGAAAAATTATTCAAAAATACCATTAATCTGTTAATCACCAAATCACTTTTCAATCATATGGTTATCTATATGATAAAATGAATGTTCCCAAAAAAATAACTATTTGTAAAATTGTTTAAGTAAGGAAATAATGTCATACTAACCAGGACATCACGTATTCTAGTGGTGGTCATTTCACTCTTGTTTCTCTTCATTTATAGTTTTCATCTCTATGACCATGCTAGATGTGATAGGTTCCTATCTGACCTATATGTTATCACTTTTTACTAAAATGATATTAATATAATTCAATTAATTTTTCAACAAATGAGTTCAAAATTCTCAAAATATTAACATAATTCTTCTAAAATAATTATTTATGTTAACCCAAAGGGATAAATTTAACTAAACCTAACAAAATATCTCTAAAAATTGTCATTAGTTATATTAAAATCTCATCATCTAAAACCACAAAAGGGGTATCTAAACCACTGAACATATTCCCAACATTAAACATATAAACCCATGATGGTATCTATAACTATTATTATAACTTCATAGAAAAACATAAGTGCTTTAAAAAATTAACCTAACCATTAGATGTTTTATGATTATAATAACCCTAATATCATTGATATAACACTTCTACAACATAATTCTTGAATCATAATACAAAAATAATTCAATATTTTCACTTAATTGATTGTAAAAACATATATAATTCCTTGTTTTTGGAGTTATCACTTGTATTAATGAATATAATCAAATAATTCCCATGTTCCCCTCATATAGTACATTGAAATATAAATGGAGCCTTAAGATGAACTTCATATCCCTATATTGAAATATTCATTTTTTCCCTTGGTAATTTAGTGCTCTATGCCCTTGTTTTTCAACCATAAAATACATTATCATTCCTTTGATCCATTTCCCTAGGAGTTTCATTCAACATAAATAAAATTTAGGAAATAGAATTCTATTACCTCTATTGTGTTTATGAAATTCCATTTTTATCTTTTTATTTGTGGCATGAATTCCTGCAAATTTTATGTTGTTAATAATATAACAAGAGTTTAGATTAAACATAATCACATGGTTTCCCTATCTAGATCATGTCTCATTTGATTTTTAGAAGGAAAATCATTTATTTGTCCTTCACATTCAGTGTTAACATAATTCCTCTCAGCACTAGCCATTGAATAAAACTAACATCATAGTTTGAGAAAAAAAATTCATATTGAGAATCCACATGATCATAATAAATCATATTTAGGATGCCTAAATCAAGGAATATTCCTTTTAATCTAGGATACATTATATTTAACTAAGGTAATTCAAGGTCATCATCTATTCAAATCCTTCAGAATGGTTTATAATGATTTTTTTGTAATCTGAGCATATACCTCGTGTGTGTTAACCCAAGTGCATAGTAAGGGCACACTCCCCATAAACCAGAATGATGGATGAGATACACTCAACAAACTATTTTTAGGGTTATTACCCCTATGTTAATCTATTATAATACAATTTCCACCTATAATATCAAAACATGTATTCAATCCCTTGAACACCACTCACTTTATAATTTTTCAAAATATAGGGATGATTTTCTTTGTTTAATATTATCCCCATAGATTTCACTACTGTTTACAAATCATAATCCCTAAAAATAACTAGAGCATTCCCTGATACCAACAATAGAAACCCAAGCCTTTTTACACATATTAATATGTGATTTTGAACATAATTATCCATTAAACAAAAAACAAGGATCAAACGACCTATTATCTTTGGAAGTCAAGGTACATAAAAAATAAACCTAGAAATAAAATTCCATTATTTTATTCTCTATAATGAGATCCTAAATCCCATTTAGTGCTTAAAATTACATGGGATAACCTGTACAATATATATATAATAGGGGTGAGATAAAATCCTAGTTATGGAATAAAAATGATAAGGACTCATAACATGTGAGTAAAAGGTATAACAAAATATCATAAAATAGAAGGCGCATGAGTGATCATGATGGAGTAAAACATAAAGAATATGTTATCATAAGATTCTAACAGTATACAAAATTTTGAAGCAAAAAAACATGACATAAACCAAATTCATGGATAATTTCCTCAGTAGCATCACATGGTGGACAGAGTACCACCATGAATTAGGTTTACTCTCAAATACCATACATAAGGTATTAAAAGACAAAACATTTACCCAATTATTTGGGCTGTTATCTAGGAAAAACCATCATAACATGTTTATGATTATGTGTTAAAAAAAGTAAATCAATCATGAGGTATAAACATATGGAGTAAACTCGGAAAGAAACAAGTTTCATAATCTTATCTCATATCAAAATCAAAGGAGATTTCCTAAATAATTCATTAGATAAATGAATATAAATAATGTATTACCCAATTAAAGGAAGTAAGAATAATCTAGTTATATATGTGAGAGAAATATATACATAATTTAGAATTATTACATATCATTAAAGTTAGAGATAAGGTGAATTATGTAGAGAATTTTCATAACCCAAATAAAATCAGTGGTTATGAGAGATCCCTTACACCCATAAGAAAAAAATTTCCTGATATCAAAATATCCATTCCATTTAAAAACCATTTTGAAAATTATAAGAAAAAAATAAAAGAAAGGTTTTAATAAAACATGAAATATTGTAAAGGAATGAAAAAAATAAAATAATGGTAATGATGGTTGAAAAAATCATTAATTCCATATATATTAAAATAGAACATTCCTTTTATTTTTTGACAAAAAAATACATATAAATTATGCAATAATATTTCATTTGAAAGAATTAAAATTAAATCCAAAAGTAAAAAAAATGATCCTCTAGAATTCATTCATATCCATATGAATACATATAAAAATGATTTTATGAATATGGACATGAAATTAAAATATTTTTTTAATAAATAATTAAAAAAATTTAATACATGGTTTTAAAGGTAAGTTCCCTTTACCACGAGCATGAACCGTCACATGCATTCCTCACCTTCCAAAATGATAAAATTATATTAATTAGTTACATTATTAATAAAATTTTTCAGGTTTATTATTCCTTTTATTTTATATATAACAAATATATATTTAATTATTTAATCAATTAAGTTCACATTAGACATTTTAATGATATTTGGATTGTATATCAAAAATTAATTTGGTAGGGTAACTATGGAAAAGTGGTCATTATTCCATTATCTCAAAAATAAAATTCATGAATTAATAATAATTTATATATATATATATCAATTATAAATTAAAAACCAATCATTAATTTTGGTTATTAAAAATAAACTATGTTAAAATCATGTAGATGATTGGTCATACATGCACATGAGTTCCATTTCTATTTCTGAATGATAATTAAGAAAATAAGGAAAGTAATATTTTATATTAAAATAATGAAAATTATATCATAAATATAATATTTTTTTAAATAAAACTATATAGAACATCCATGTGAAGTAGTAATTAAAAATTAATCGCATCACTTCTTGGAGGTGGTAATCCACACACACGCATGAACGAAGCTATCAATTTTAAATGGATAGAATTATAAGAAAATATAAGATATATTAATTTTTGAAGAAGGTTAAATATTTAATTAGTTTAATATATATACATTAAATACCACATTATAACCATTCATGATCAGTGGCGATGGAAAATGAATTACATCGGTTCACGATGTAGTAGTCTATTATATATATATATAAACATTTTTTTTAAGGTTGGGGTCGAAGCCTCATTTTTATTATTAAAGAAAATAAAAGACCAATTTTAATTTGGTAGAGGGAAAACCATTACATAGCCCAAAGGTCCAGTGGGCTTGTAGCCCATTACATAGCCAGTAGGCCCAATTTTTTGGCCCAATAGCCATTCTGTGAATAGTAACATGCATGCTATAGTACCCACACAGTACAGCCGCCGCTACAGTGCCCTGCCGCCGCTGCAGTACCCACCGATATACAGTGTCACCGCTGTAGTGCCCTATCACCGCTACTGTATACATGAATGATGGTTTTGTATCACATTTGATGAAAAATTAGACTAATGGAGGTTACAAAGTTAAAATAATATATTTTTGTATATGGGTGATTTTTTATTATTATTTTAGCATGGTTTAATAATAATTTATGTTAGTGAAATAATAAATACAACAAAAACATTAATTTAAATATTGTACCTCTTCTTTATACAACATAGTTTTATTTACAGCTTGAAGTATATAATTAAGGTATTATGCCCAAAATAAGGAATCTCGAATATAGGAAATAATATCATGAAGTTATTTGTTTTGGTCTTGAACAAAATAAAATCACATTGAAATTTTTAGAAAAAATGAGAGGAGGTTCCCTTTTATATGTGAGAGGAGGTGTACCCTTAAAATTACAAAAAGTAATAAATTAAAATAAATTAATTTACATGGAAAAAAGAATAAAAAAAATCTATTCTTTATTAACTATGGTTTGAAATAAAACCATAGAATTAAATTTTTTACATGTTTATAGTATTTATTTAACCTTATATTATTTTTTACCTTATGTTAATCATTTTTTATAATTATCAGGATAACATAGTTTTTTCCACTTTAGGGGTCAATATAGTAACTATAAAATTAAATTATCTAATAAATATATAATTCTTGATATTTAATAGAATATCCCAACTACTAAGATGAAGATATGATTTTAAATAATTTTAAATCATTTAGAAAAATACCATTTTTATAAGAAATCATTAATTTAATTTTTGGAACTATTTATTTAATTTCACTATCAAAAAAACATAAATACAATGTAATTAAAATATAATCCATTAATAAAAATTTAATATGTTTTTATATAATTTTTTTATACATAAAATTTCATTAATATTATATCACGTTTAATATTTTTAAAACCATTTATTTTATTATTCTATTAATTTAATAAATGTTGTGTCGGCGTTACGTAAGAATTTAATATAATTATTTAATATATAAAATTTATAAATAAATTACCTGGATTAAATAAAAGATTTTATCTTTCTAATACAATTTTTTTTAAAAATTTCTTTTTTGATACCCATGTCAATAATTTAGAGATAATAGAACAAAGAGAATGACATTTTTTAATTTTCTTTAGAAAAACAATTTGATAAATGTCCAAATCAATGATATATAGTACCAAGTTGAAATATATTTGAAAAAAGGATTTAAATTTTCAATAGAAACTCAAAAAATTTGAAAAAGGTAAGTGTTATAGTGATTTTTTATTCATCATCATATTATCTTTGACATTAATTACTTGAATTACCCTTTCAGTGGTAATAATTATTGACCGTTGTAAATATTCATAATGAAAATAAAACATGGGATATATTTAAAAAATTTATACATCCTAATCCCAAATATGGATTTCAATTTTTAGGATTCAATTTCTTTAAGGTAAAGAAATTAATTTAAGATCTAAATGTAAAAGGAAAGGAAAAACTATATTCCATAAAAATTCCTTTTCGAGTTTAAAAATGTTTTCAGACAAAATTGAAACAGAAAATTAAATTAAATGAACTTAATTGGATTATTTATAATATAATAGAATTTAATTCAATTTTTAACAATTTTTAAACAAAATGAAAATTTTTAAATGTTTGAAATAGAAATAAATTTTCAGTGAAAATCTGTATTTTTAGTATTTCCTGAAAAATCAACATTTTTTAGAAAAATCCTAGAAATTTCATTAAATAAAATTCTTTAATGAAGATATGAAAAATTATTTCCCTTTTTATCAAATAAAATTTATAAATTTTCTAAAAATTAATTATAATATTTTCTCACAAAAATCAACAAAAACATTTTTTTAAAGAAAACATGTTTTTGATGAATAATACGACTTTACTAAAAATTGAGTGATTATATACTAAGATTTTTTTGAATATATTTATATTGAGCGGGAAAAATATTTATGTTTCATAAATTATTTAATTGTATTTATACCTTCTAATTTAATAACTATGTTATAAAAGTCATATTTAAATAATAAATTTTCATGGTTTTTTTAGGCTTAATGTTTTCTATCGTATACGCTATCAAATATAGAATTATTTTTAAAATCTCATGGTGTTAAAAGAAACTTGGTAGGAATTGAGGAGGATGGTGAATTAAGTAATGATGTGGTATTTATAAGATGTAATTTGACCATTGGAATAAATATATAACTATAGCAACCCAACCCCAGTAATCCCAGAGTTAGTGTCGTGATACTAATACATTGACATAAGACACAAGTAAATCACGTCCAAAAGGACCAACCAATTTAGATGCTTTTGTAAAGTAGAAGCATAATTGGGTATTGTATTACAAATGAATATACTATTTACAACATAATTTTTTTGAGGATATCTTTATTCCAACTTCTGTATCCTTGCTTATCTTTAATAGCACACTTTAGGGAATCCTAACGAAAGGAAACATAATAAATGTGAGATAAAATTATCGGTAAGGGTAATTAAAATGTAAGAAATTATGAATCAATAAGAATAATCATTATGTCATGTTAAATAATTGATCACACATGCCAAGTAATCAACAAAATGTGAAGGTAGTGCGTAAAAAATATGGCAAGGTAAATAATTGGAAGACATTCCTTTTAAATAACTAAATAATGAATAATCAATATGTTAATGTATGAAATTGAAAAAAAAAATTTAAATCAATAAACTGAGAATGAATGAATCTGTAGATTTTTTCACGGTAAAAAATCTCATGGATTATAAATACTGAATCAAAATGAAGTAAATGATTAATTATTGGGTTTCATGTATGAGGCACATGAAAAAATATACCATAATGATCTTTAAACATATGTTTTAAAACTATAGGTAGAATCATTTTTATTTGGTGATAATTTTTGTCTCATGATACTCTGTCAATACATTGAGGAGCTATATAATGTCTGGGCCCCACCTGTGACTACATGTCCAAAGCATTCTTAATATCGAGTAATCCATTACCCAATAACTATCAATATAAACACCATATGTAAAAATGATATATGATTTATTCTATAAACAATTAAATGATAAATGATATGGGTAATTAGGATAAATTCAATGTCTAATGATTGTAGGAAAGTGAATATTTCAAGGGTCTAACAAAGGAATCAATGAAGTGAATTTCAATACTTTCAATGTCAAAATCAATCATAAAACATCCAGAGGAATTATAATGATGGTATTAATACAACATATCCCACATGGTGTAAAAATAATGATTTTTTCCATTGATTAATGGAAATACTATTAAAATATCATCTAATTTTTTTTGAGGAAAATATCATTTTCATTTTGAGATAATTTTGTCATAAACCACATTTAAAAACATTTAATTATAAAATTAAACTTTTAAACTTGAAAATTAAGCTTCTAAAAATGATTAAAGGTAAATCTTTATATTCCATACAAGGTAAAAAGAATATTCCTTTTGCACAGTAAGAAGGCTAGAAAAAAATACTTGTTCAAAAAGAGACAAGAATATTCATTTGTAAAAATTTATAAAAGAATAAAGGTTTAAAAATATCTTTAATAAATAATTTTTAAAAGGTTAAATTTTTTTTTTATTTTTTTAATAATACATGTCTTTTATAAGAAGCCATGTTCTCCGTATAAAGAGAGTACTGAAGACGGATTTTCAAAAAAAAAATTAAAACATTTTGAGTATCAAAAAGTGTAAAAATAGAAATATTAATTGAAAAAGGTATTTAATAAATAGAATAGAATACACTTAAATGTTTTATTGTACAAATATAATATAAAATTATTTAATGTAATTTAAATAATGAGAAATATCAATTAGAATGTGATTGATAAAAAAACTTTTAAAAGGAAATAATGCTGAAGTGAAAAAAAATAAATAAATAGATTATGTGTACAAACTATTAATGCAAAAAAAAAGAAGTGTAAATTAAAAATTATATAATAAAAAATTATTACACATATATACTTAGAATATTAATGAAAATGAAGATGTAATATAACCCAATGAAAAGGAGCATGGTTACAAAAATTTATCTACCACTAGGTAACTTCAAGTTCAAATCCACATTAATGAATTAATTCCAGTTGAAACTCAAAATACCATGAGTAATTAATTATTCTTGATATTACATGTCAAAATGGTAGTATATACACTATATTAATGAAATGAGTGGTGAAAATGGTGTATGACTCATGGAAAGAGAAGTGAGACAAGAATCCCTTACCATTTGGTTACTTTTAAATCACAATCCCCAAGAAAGAAATGATGTCAAATGAAACTCTAAATAAAATTAATATAAATATATTCATGATATAAAATAGAATAGGTGAATTATATACACCATAATAAATAAATAAGTGGCGAAAATGGTGTGTGCCTCACAGAAGAAACGGGAGACAAGAATGTCATACCCTATGTTTCATTTTGGGTGAACATCCTTCAACCTCTTGTATAATAGTTTTAATAATGTTGATAAATTATTAAATAAATATAATAATATTTATAATATCATATATTGTCTTCTTTTAATATATTATTACTAATTTTTTAATTATATTTCACTATTTTCTCTATTTCGGTAGTTAATTGCCTAGTTTTTTGAGAAAGTGTTGACTTCTTATTTTTTTTCTTCTTATGTAAATCATGATTTCATAATATAAAATATGTAAAACATGATGTAAATATCCTATATATACATTATATATGTATATATAATAATCCATAATACTTGGAGATAAGAAATGAAATGCACTGTTCATGGGGACGGTAGGTCATACGTACGCATGAACGCTACTTCAATTTTATTATCACATTAAAAGAGTGAAAATTAAATTATATATCTGTATATTAAAATTCCTGTATTATATTTATTTTATATATGTCACATATTTTTTATAAAATAATCTTTAATACATTCCATGTATATTGTGAATGAATCACATTGCTTTGAGGAGGCGGTAGTCCACATGTCCATAAATGATGTTATTATATTCCCACAAATAGAGTACATAATGTTATGTGTTATATAAAAATTATATAAGAATAAAGTCATTATAAATACTATATTTTTCATATATAAACTTTAAATCCATCATTATTATATCCTTGAAATGTGGTAAATAGAAGAATTAATGACATCGGTTTGTGATGCGGTTGTCCACTTTACACATGAACGCTGATTGCATATCATATTTGATATATTTGTGTGAATTTTTGGGTAAAAATATTAGCATATAAACATTTTAATATATTGGGGATAATAACATTATTTTAATATAATGATAAAAAATAATTTAAGTGGTGGGGAAGTAAATGAGACAATAGTGATCATTGAAGAGCATTACCTCTTATTTGGGAAACTCCTTTTGTCTTAAACCAAATAGATTGCTTGGTTTTATTTATGCCTAATGTGAGGATTATATAATTAGGGGAGGGATGTTGGGAGATTATTTGGTCTATGTATGGGTGAGCCAAATTTCTTGAGAGTTGTGAATAAGTGGGAGGGTGGAGTGCCTTTTTATAGTAGAGGAGTGGAGTTCTTTTCAATTTTTGAAAAGAGAATTACACCAATATTTTTCCCATGTCCATTAGCACCACTAATGTTCTAAATTAGGTCCATGTGATAATAGGGTTGAAATATAAATGTAAAATGTCATTTTTAAATGTTTATTTGTTATTTTGGTCCTTATATTTGAGGTTTAGTCCCTTGTTAAGCTATTTTTTCTCTTAATCACTATAATTAGTTTTAATTACATTCACTAATATTTTATGTCAAAAACTAATTTGACCATATTAAAAGTTAAAAATTATAATAATTCCAAATATTTAATATATTTTTCCAAATTAACATCACATAAGTGATGAAATTAATTTAAAATTAATCCTCGAGGTGGGATGACAAAGCTAGTTTTTAAAGTAAAACGTTCGAATGTTTGGGATCTTTTTATATTCAATTTCAAGGTAAAATTGATTAAAATGACATAAATTATATTAATTTATTTTTAATAGAACTAATTAAAAATTAAAAACAATATAAAATATAATTTAACACTATAAATTAATTACACAGAAAGATGTTTTTAGTTTAAATTTAGTATGTTCCACTATTTATCAAAAAATGAAACTTCTCTGAAAAATACCACAAATTAAACCTAACCAAATTTTGTTATTTCTAATTAAAAAAATGAAAGTTCTTTTTCATATTAAATTTATAAATGTTTCAAAATTCATATTTAAAATAGCTTCGTCATTAAAATCTTGTAAAATTGTCTTTATAAAAATATACATTTTTATGTGTAAAATCGGGTTTGTTCTTATGTGATGTTTATTAAATCCATTGGGTGAATGTCAAAAATATTTTATTGAATAAAATTTTTATAAATCAAATTAATATCAATAAGTAATTGTAATTAATTTATTATATTTTAATAAAACACCTTTGTGAGAATAAAAACATTTTTTTTATATTCGAATGTTTTTTATATTCATTTACAATTATTTGGTATCTAATGAATTTGTTTTATATTTCTGTAATAAATATATTTTCATAAGTTGGTTAATCATATACATAACCTATCACACCTGTCTTTTCTAGTTTGTTTATTCTATTAATTTTCTGGGTATCAGGTTGTTCGGGTTGAAGCCCGACTTAAAATTTCAAGTTCTTTTTTTTAAACACGTGTTTTGGCCTTGACAACATCCAGCACACCGCGGTCAAAGCTGCACAACCTCGTCTGAGTCACCACATGACCTCTCCCAGTTAACCGCACAGCCTGCCTGGTGCACGATTAATTAATTAATTAATGAATTAATTAAGTGAAATGACCAATAAAAGATTGAATTTAAATGGGTTAAAGATGATTATTTTATTCTGTTTATTATTATCGTCATCATCATTCTATTAAAAGTTTTAAGGTCCACACAGGGCAACCGCACAGTTTCCCGACTCTTTAAAAAAATCAAAATAAGTTTAAAGAATTATTTTAATGATAATGAAAACAATTTTTATTATTATTATTATTATTGAGTCTTATTATTATTATAAATATTATTGATGATGATTAAGTTATTTTATTTATGCTTTAGTTCATTAGTTATACTATTATTATTTTAGTTAACTTTTTCTTTTCTTTTTATCACTGATTTTTTTAATGTTTTATTCTACTTTTTTATTTAGTTATTTTGGTCCCATTAGTGTTGTGCCCCCTCCCCACTTTCCCCCAGGTATCCCGTCGCGGCCCCCACCCTGTCTGCCTTAATAGGCCGCTGCCCATCTCCCTCGCACCCTGTTTTTCACCCCCTTCTCCTCTTCGGTCCGCCGTCACGCCCATCTCCCCCTTCCCCTCTTTGGTCCGCCATCCTGACCAGCTCCCCCTTCTCCTCTTCGGTCCGCCTCACCCCATCTCAGCCACCCCCTTGCCTTGTCTGGCGAACCCTAGCTGCCGTCCCCCCCTTTCCTGGTCCGGCAAACCCTAGCGCCTCCCCTACTCTGTCCGACAATGCCGCCACACTGCCCTCCTGCTCCATCCGGTGACCGCCGCCTGACTCTACCATTCTCCCCCCCTTCGTCGCGCACCTACTCACTGGACCAGCCTCACCCCTACTCCTCAGCCAACCCCAATTCACCAACCACCATCCTCCTGTTCCGTCCGACGACCACCACCCCGTTGTCCCTCTACTTCCCTAGTGTGAACTCTATTCCATGTTCCTCCTCTGCTAGGTTTTTCTTGAGAGAATTGGTAAGCAATTCTTCACTGCAAGTGTTGGAGGCCCATGACTTTCTTTTAGAATACAGTATACAATATCTTTTTCATGATAAGATTCAGAAAAATTCAACCTTTTGTTGTTGTTCTTGATGTATTTGTTCTTGTTGAAATCCCATGAAGCAGTAATAGGGGGTTACTTCAATTCTGTCTTATCACTACTGGTGTACCCTCTTCTGGCTGGTTTTTCTATCATGGAACACCTCTGGTGGCCTCTTTTAATCCCCAACCAGCCTCCCGCTGCATCACCAATGGTGCGTACGCCCTTGTCTAGTTGTTTCTTCAATTTTGGTTGTGGTATTCCATGTTGTTTGAGTCTCTATTTTTATGTTATTGGTTCGATTCATGAGTTTGTGTTCATTCTAGGTTTCTTTCGGTGAAAATGGCACGCGATTAATGTTTCACGCTAAAATTTGAGGATTTTACAATCAATTTTCAAGGTTCGGCATCGAGGTAGGTGGTTCCACTCTTAATTATTATCTGATTAAATTAATTTGAAAGTTTAATTAATTTAGTATTTTATTTAATTAATTTTAATTTTGTGTAATTTTTCTTATTTGAGGTTTGATTTCATCTTAATTATTTGGTAGCATTTTTTTATTTTATGTGTGTGTTTTCTGGTAAAAACTCATATCGAGTTGTTAGAGATTTTTAAATTCTGCGATTAGCTTATTATGGTGTGGAATTAGTGTGAACTATATTTTTGACATAGTGTCGTGTGTATCTTATCATAAAAGAAGGTTTTGGGTGGGTTAATGAGCGAAGCTAGATTACTTCTTTGAAATTGTATCATGAGATTTTGTTTTTGGGTTATTAGGTTCTGTAGTTTGTGTAAAAGTGTCTTACATGTGGTGTAAGGTTTTCCATCAAATTTTTGGGTGGTTCAGGTCACGCTTTATATTTTATTTGAGTGTGTGCAATGTTGGAGTGTGTTTTGGATTTATAAATAGTTACTTATTTGTGTGTAAAATCATGTGAAACTCTTTTTCTGTTGTTTCATAAACTTTTTAAATGGTTTATTAAATTATATCAATAGTGTAAAGTGTGTTTGAAGACGTTTTTAGCGAGTGTATTATTTCAAATAGTTTTTGCGTGTACAAATGGTTGTCTTGGCGTGTGTAGTATCTTATTGGGTTTATGTGTATGATTATGAAATGTGGAATGAACTTTGAATTACTTGAGCACAAATGGGAAGCCTGGGTACTAGGTGGGTGGAATAGACTAGCGTGCTAGTGATATGGGAGTGGCCTCAGCCCAGTTTCACTTAGCGGGATTGACGCTTACAACACTAACTAAATATGGGATGATGACTGGATACCACTATGGTAGGAGGTGTTTCCCTACCAGTGGCTCATGCACGGGAATGTATGATATGATTCACCGAGATGTGAGGTTCTAGGGTCCCACTTCTCGCTAGTATCTTTAGGGTCTCTCCCATGTATTGTGCTCTTCCTTTACTTTCTGCTCACCGTCAGCACACGTTGTGACGTTGGGGTTACCAAGAAAAGTGCGTGTGCATGTGTACATGTGTGTGTGCGTCTGTGTGTGTGTGTTTGTGTGTGGGTGTGCATGCGTGTGTGTAAGATAATTTAAGTTGTTTTTCTTTTAGAGAGGTTTCCCCTTAAAAACCATTTTCATTAAAAAAATTCTTTAAACACTTATTTATTTTTATTCTGTTAAATTGAAAATGTATTTCCCTGTTAATAATTATGCGTGGAACCTTTTCTCGGTGGAATCATACTAGGATTTTAGCTCACACCCTACATACACCCTTGGGTGTATGTAGATTTTATTTCTTCTGTATTCTAGGTTGTGACTTTGTGCTCAGCAATGGTGGTTCTGGTTGTTGTTGGTCTTCGTTTATAGGTTGGTGTTGGTAGCATGGGGATGAAGCTTCTCATGTCATATGAGGTTGGTTTTGGAGTTTATTTCTCTATTATTGTTGTTTTTCATTTTGGGTTTTTAGGTGAATTGTAGACCTAAACCTGTTTATAGTTTAGAAGTGTGTTTGGTAGCCTGTTCCAGTTTCAGTTTATTTATCTTGTTGGTTGTTTTTCTGTCTTTTATTTTGGGTGACACCATTCCCACTTGTTAATCTTGATACTTGGGCACTTGTCCTTGCCCGTGGGGATCATAAACGCCCTTCGGGCCATGTCGCGAACCGGGTCGAGCATTGGGTCGGATCACCCGGCCTGGTTCATGAAAAAATGGCATCAGAGGAGCAGGTTTTCTCTCTTGGGTCGTGTTCTTTCGGGATCGAGTCACGGTAGACTTGAGTTAAGGTTGTCGGGACTCAATGTCCTGTCTACGAGTAAGGTTCCTGGCCAGCACACCTCGTGGCGGGACTCAAGTTACCAAAGTATGATGAGGTTTGTCTGAGTTTTTGGTCCTTGAGGATAATCTTGCCTAAGGGAAATGAAAAGGGGTAAGGTTAGTGGTCCTAGTGATCTTGCAGGGTCTGGAAAGCCATGTGGATCTGGGGACACTGTCCTAAAATACCCTCTGTGGCAGTGGAATGACTGACATATGGCCACCAACCATAGGTTCCAGTCACCTGCTGACAAAAGTTTTCTCTTTCATCATTTCTCGTCTCTTTGTTTTGGATTCGTGGAAATTTGTTTTTTAAGTAAAAATGTTTTGGTCTTGGAAAATGTTTTCAAATGAAGCGCTTTAAAAATGAAATGGTGTGTGAGGTCTGAAAAGTGTGGGTTGGATGTTTTGGTTTTGAAAAAAATGGAAAGGTTTAGTTTCGATCCTTGGCACTCTCATGGGAAACCACATGCATGAGTGTATGCAAAAAGGGAAATGGTTAATGGAATGAGCGGATGAGTTCCTGGATGGACATGAGGTGGGTGATGGTGCAGCACGAGAACATACATGTGTGAGGCTCCTGGGACTCCATTGGTGTTTGTGCAACCCACTGGGTTTGCTTATTTTCAAAAAAATTTGTTAAAGGAAAATTTGGTGTTTTTAAATAACTGGTGATTGTGTGGTGTGTCCTTGTGTTTTTGAAAGGTTGGATGTGAGGTATTTTGAGCCGAGGATCCTTTCTGGCTGGTTTGTGTCCTAATTTTGAATTCTTATTAGTAAGTTGCTATTCAAGCGTGTAACTAGTTAATTCTTTTGAAAATTACATTGAGGAGCCCTTGCAGTGGTTTCTCCTGCACGTTTGGTGTTCTCTTGTGGTATGTCCTGACCATTGGGCCAGTTCAGTTGGATCCATGGTTTTATTTCTTGGCTAGTGTACACCCCCAAGAAATAGTTAATGTGTGAATGACATGCGACCACAGATGGTTCATCGTTGGCCGACCCTCCAATTGACTAAAGTAAGGACTCTTCCTTTTTAGTGACAATGCTATGTCTATTCCGTTTTCCTTCAGTTAAGAGGATCCTCTCGTAGTGGAATGATAGATGTGAGGGGATTTGAAGGGATTTTTTGTCTTTTAAGTGTCTTGAATCGTCGGGTATGAAGTTTGACACGGTCATGTTTGAAGGTTCCCCTTGAAATAATGAAGAGGATTCTAGTGGGGAAAGGTGGAAGCAGCCTAGAGTGGTCGGTGAAGGCCACTATTCGAAATGACATTTTTTACTTCGTTGGTTTCATTTAAGAAAGGGTCTACGTTAGGCCACTAGTGCGGCAGACCCAGTCACATGGGGGATGCTATGGTAGTTTGCAGGAATCACGTATTGTTCAAGACGCGGTTTAAAGTCTTTCTTTGCGTAATGTTTCTCCCGACAATAAAGATCATGCTCGGTGATGTTTTGTGGTGTCGTGTTCTCATTCAGTGTGACAAAGGGTGATGCACATGCACCATTTCAGCTCTTGTGTTGGTGAATATTCCATTTATGATCAGTTGGATGTCATAATGTGTTGTGTTTGCTGGTGTTGTCTCGGTTGCATTGAGATTGCATGTGACACCAAAAATAGAAGCTCTGTTCGGGAGTCTTCCATGCCTGAATGCGAGGCATAAGATGCTTCAAACATCAAGGCTCCAGCCATAGACCTCGGAGTAAAGCTGGCGCGTAGTCAGGAACCCCGAGAGTGTATAGGACCCGACTTCATTTCTATCATCGATGTTGAAAGTAGAAGCATTTTAAATTGTTTCGGTGGTTGTTCCCCTCCGAATGAGCCATCTGGTTGCATAAGGTTTTCGTGACCATGTGGAGATGTGGTCGTCTCGTTGCCTTAAAGTCTTGGGGGTCGCGTTCCACTGGATTTAATTGCTTTAGTGTACTTATGGGGTTATTTGGGTAAATCAGTTTCATATTTGAATGAAGATCACCCAAGGATTTGGAGATGTTGGTCTATCTCCGGCCGTGGTTTTGATGCCCGGTAGTTAGGCCCGACCCTCCTCGCCCCTGGTGGTGGGGTGCTTGGTCCCCGTCGGAAAATCTCTAAAGTTATGTATCATTTGATTAGATCTAATGGCGGTGAGACCCACGATTAGTCTCTCACAAAGGTATCTGGGATAAATCGGTGTTGGACTTTCTTTAATGGTGGGGAGTCTACTTGGACCTCCCCATGTTGGTTTTCTAGTATCGCCTTGGGCGTTGGTAGGTTCTTAATGGTGGGGAGACCCAAATTGGGTCTCGCATGAATGCCTCTAGAATGAATCAGTGCTGGACTTTTCTTTAATGGCGGGGAGTCCGCTCGAACCTCCCCGTGTCAGTTTTCCAGTCTCGTCTCTAGCGTCAGTGAGTTCCAAATTGTGGGGAGCCCCTCGGGCCTCCCCATGTTGATCTATTGCTTCTGTTTTTAAATATGGATTGGTGATAAGTGATAAGAGTGTTCCGTGGGCGTGGTTTGACCTTGTTGTTATTTCTACCCAAATGGTGTGGTTTTCATTTAATAGTTCTTGAGGTGTTTCAGCTTGTGAAGTTGGTTTCCGTGGGTGCGAGAGTTCCCTTCCTCGATCAGTCAAATGGAGGCGTTCTAGCTCTATGGGGTGGGAGACACATATCAGAATGTCTTTTGACGCATTTCATGAAGTTGTCTTTGAGTCACTTTGTCTGACCACGATGCTTTTTCCTCTTTTCGCTTGTTGATTTTGGGGATCCTCTTTGAACTTGAGTGGGGTAACAACTTATTCTTTGAGTCTCAACCCTAGTTGTGGCTTTCCGGGGATGGAAAGCTTTATGGTGCGGAGAATTTTCACACCTGTCTTTTCTAGTTTGTTTATTTTATTAATTTTCTGGGTATCAGGTTGTTCTGGTTGAAGTCCGACTTAAAATTTCAAGTTCTATTTTTAAACGCGTGTTTTGGCCTTGACAACATCCAGCGCACCGCGGTCGAAGCTGCATGGCCTCGTCCGAGTCACCACACGACCTCGCCCGGTTAGCCACACAGCCTGCCCGGTGAACAATTAATTAATTAATTAATAAATTAATTAAGTGAAATTATCAATAAAATATTGAAGTTAAAATGGTTAAAGATGATAATTTTATTGTGTTTATTATTATCATCATCATCATTCTATTAAAATTTTTAAGGGCTACACGGGGTAACCGCACAGTTGCCCAACTCTTTAAAAAAAAAAAAATCAAATGAAGTCTAAAGATTTATTTTAATGATAATGAAAAAATTATTATTATTATTATTATTATTATTATTATTATTATTGAGTCTTATTATTATTATAAATATTATTGATGATGATTATGTTATTTTATTTATGCTTTAGTTCATTAGTTATACAATTATTATTTTAGTTATCTTTTTCTTTTCTTTTTATCTTGGTTTTTTTAATTATTTTATTCTACTTTTTTATTTAGTTATTTTGTTCCCTTTAGGGTTGCGCCCCCTCCCCACTTTCCCCCACGTATCCCGTCGAGACCCCCACCCTTTCCGCCATAACAGGCCATCACCCATCTCCCTCGCACCCTATTTTTCACCCCCTTCTCCTCTTCGGTCTGCCATCGCGCCCAGCTCCCCCTTCCCCTCTTCGGTCTGCCATCCTTCCTAGCTCCTCCTTCTCCTCTTCGGTCCACCACACCCCATCTCAACCGCCCCCTTGCCTTGTCCGGTGAACCCTAGCCACTGGACCCCCCTGACTGGTCCGGCGAACCCCAACACCTCCCTTGCTCCATCAGATAATGCCGCCCCGCTTCCCTACATCTACATCCGGTCACCGGAGCAGCCTCACCCCTGCTCCTCGGCCAACCCCAACCCACCAAACACCGTCCTCCTATTCCGTCTGACGACTGCCACCCTACTGTCCCTCTGCTTCCCTAGTGCGAACTGTGTTCCATCCACCTCCTCTACTGGGTTTTTCTTGAGAGAATTGGTAAGCAATTCTTCGCTGAAATTTTTGGAGGCCTGCGACTTTCTTTTACAATGCAGTATACAATATATTTTGCATGATAAGATTCATAGATATTCAACCTTTGTTTTTTGTTCTTCATGTATTTTTTCTTGTTGCAAGCCCATGAAGCAGTAATAGGGGGTTACTTCAATTCTATCTTATCACGGCTAGCGCACCCACTTCTGGCCAGTTGTTCTATCACGGAACACCTCTGGTGGCCTCTTTTAAGCCCCGACCAGCCTCCCACTTCCTCACCAATGGTGCGTACACCCTTGTCTAGTTGTTTCTTCAATTTTGGGGGTGGGATTCCATGTTTTTTGAGTTTCTATTTTTATATTATTGGTTCGATTCAGGAGTTTGAGTTCGTTCTAGGTTACTTGTGGTGAAAACGCCAAGTGATTGATGTTTCACGCGAAAATTTGATGATTTCACAATCAATTTTCGAGGTTCGACATCGAGGTAGGTGGTTCAACTATTAATTATTATCTGATTAAATTAATTTGAATGTTTAATTAATTTAGTATGTTATTTAATTAATTTTCATTTTGCAAAATTGTTCTTCTTTGAGGTTTGATTTCATCTTAATTATTTGGTAGCATTTTTATATTTTATGTGTGTGTTTTCTGCTGAAAACTCATATCGAGTTGCTAGTGATTTTTAAATTCTTCGATTAGCTTATTATGTTGTGCAATTAGTGTGAACTATATTTTTTACATAGTGTAGTGTGTATATTATCATAAAAGAAGGTTTTGTGGGGGTTAATGAGTGATTTCAGATTACTTCTTTAAAATTGTATCATGAGCTTTTGTTTTTGGCTTATTTGGTTCTGTAGTTTGTGTAAAAGTTTCTTACATGTGGTGTAAGGTTTTCCATCCAATTTTTGGGTGGTGTAGGTCATTCTTTATATTGTATTTGAGTGTGTGCAATGTTGGAGTGTGTTTTGGATTTATAAATAGTTACTTATGTGTGTGTAAAATCACGTGACACTCTTTTTCTATTTTTTTAAAAACTTTTTAAATGGTTTATTAAATTATTTAAATAGTGTGAAGCATGTTTGAAGATGTTTTTAGCGAGTTTATTATTTCAAATGGTTTTTGCGTGTGCAAATGGTTGTCTTGGCGTGTGTAGTATCTTATTGGGTTTAAGTGTATGATTATGACATGTGGCATGAACTTTGAATTACTTGAGCACAAACAGGAAGCCTGGGTACTAGGTGGGCGGACTAGACTACCTTGCTAGTGATACGGGAGTGGCCTCGGCCCAGTTTCACTTAGCGGGATTGACACTTACAACACTAACTAAATATGGGATGATGACTGGAGACCACTATATTAGGAGGTGTTTCCCTACAAGGGGCTCATGCATGGGAATGTATGATATGATTCACCGAGACGTGAGGTTCTAGGGTCCAACTTATCGCTAGTATCATTAGGGTCTCTCCCATGTATTGTTCTCTTCCTTTGCTTTCCGCTCACCTTCGGCACACGGTGTGACGTTGGGGTTACCCAGAAAAGTGTGTGTGCGTGTGTACGTGTGTTTGTGCGTCTGTGTGTGTGTGTGCATGTGTGGGTGTGCGTGCGTGTGTGTAAGTTAATTTATGTTGTTTTCCTTTTAGAGAAGTTTCCCCTTAAAAACTGTTTTCATTAAAAAATATTTCTTTTAACACTTATTTATTATTATTCTGTTAAATTGAAAATGTATTTGTCTTTTAATAATTATGTGTGGAACCTTTTCTCGGTGGAATACTACTGGGATTTTAGATCACACCCTACATACACCCTTGGGTGTATGTAGGTTCTGTTTCTTCTGCATTCCAAGTTGTGACTTCGTGCTCAGAGATGGTAGTTCTGGTTGCTGTTGGTCTTCGTTTACAGGTTGGTGTTGGTAGCTTAGGGATGCAGCTTCTCGTGTCTCATGAGGTTGGTTTTGGAGTTTATTTCTCTATTCTTATTGTTTTTCATTTTGGGTTTTTAGCTGAATTGTAGACCTAAACCTGTTTATAGTTTAGAATTGTGTTTGGTAGCCTCTTCCAGTTTTTGTTTATTTATCTTGCTGGATGTTTTTCTGTCTTTTATTTCGGGTAAAACTATTCCCACTTGTTAATATTGATACCCGGGCACTTGTGCCAGCCCGTGGGGATCGGGAACGCCCTTCGAGACATGTAACAAACCGGGTCGGGCGATGGGTCGGATCACTCGGCCTGGTTCATGACAAAATTGTATCAGAGGAGTAGGTTTTCTCTCTTAGGTCATGTTCTTTCAGGATAGAGTAACGATAGACTTGAGTTAAGGTTTTCAGGACTCGACGTCCTGGCTACGAGTAAGGTTCCTGGCCAGCACACCTCGTGGTGGGACTCAAGTTACCAAAGTATGTTGAGGTTTGTCTGAGTTTTTGGTCTTTGCAGATAATCTTGCCTAAGGGAAATGAAAAGGGGTAAGTTCAGTGGTCCTAGTGAGCTCATAGGGTCTGTAAAGCCATGTGGATCCGGGGACACTGTCTTAAAATACCCTCCGTGGTAGTGGCGTGGCTGGCGTATGGCCGCCAACCATACGTTCTAGTCACCCAGTGACACAAGTTTTCTCTTGCATCATTTCTTGTATCTTTGTTTTAGATTTGTGGATATTTGGGTTTTAAGTAAAAATGTTTTGGTCTTGGAAAATGTTTTCAAATGAAGCGGTTTAAAAATGAAATGGTGTGTGAGGTTTGAAATGTGTGGGTTGGATTTTTTGGTTTTGAAACAAAAATGGAAAGGTTTGGTTTTGATCCTTGGTGCTCTCATGGGAAACCACATGCATGAGTGTATGCGAAAAGGGAAATGGTTTATGGCACGAGTGGATGAGTGCCTGGATGGACTTGAGGTGGGTGCCGGTGCATCACGAGAACATGCATGTGCGAAGATAATGGGTCTCCATTGGTGTTTGTGCAACCCACTGGGTTTTCTTATTTTCAAAATGTTTTGTTAAAGTAAAATTTGGTGTTTTTAAATAACCAGTGATTGCGTTGTGTGTCCTTGTGTTTTTGAAAGGTTGGATGTGAGGTGTTTTGAGTCGAGTATCCCTTCTGGATGGTTTGTTTCCTGAGTTTGAATTCTTATTTGTAAGTTGGTATGCAACCGTGTAACTAGTTTATTCTTTTGAAAAGTACATCGAGGAGCCCTTGTAGTGGTTTCCCCTACACGTTTGGTGTTCGCTTGTGGTATGTCCTTACCATTGGACCAGTTCAGTTGGGTCCATGTTTTTCTTTCTTGGCTAGTGTACACCCCCAATAAATAGTTAATGTGCGAATGACGTGCAGCCACAGATGGTTCGTCGTTGGATGACCCTCTAGTTGACTAAAGTAAGGACTCTTCCTTTTTAGTGAAAATGATAAGTCTATTCCTTTTTCCTTCAGTTAAGAGGATCCTCTCGTAGTGGAATGAAAGATGCTAGGGGAGTTTAAGGGAGTTTTGTCCTTTTGAGTGTCTTGACTCGTCGGGTATTAAGTTTGAAACATTCATGTTTGAAGGTTCCCCGGGAAACAGTGAAGGGGATTCTAGTGGGGAATGGTGGAAGCAGCCTAGAGTGGTCGGTGTAGGCCACTATTCGAAATGAACTTTGGTCCTTCGTTGGATTATTTTAAGAAAGGGTCTATGTTAGGCCACTAGTGTGGAAGACCCATTCACATGGGGGATACTATGGTTGACTGTAGGAATCACGTGTTGTTCAAGACGCGGTTTAAAGTCTTTCTCAGCGCAATGTTTCTCTGGAAAAAAATGACCGTACTCGATGATGTTTTGTGGTGTCGTCATGACTAGAAAAACAGTTATTTGTGACGGGTCATTTGTGACGGGATCCCGTCGCAAATGGCTTTTTGCGACGGGGTCCCGTCGCAAATGGCCCGTTGCTGAAAATGGCGTCGCAACAACACTTATTTGCGACGGGCCCGTCGCTAAAGCCTTTTTTTGTGACGGATATTCTCCCCGTCGCAAATAGTACTCCGTATATTTGTAAAAAAGTTTTAAAATAGTATTTGAGAAGGGACCCATCGCAAATACCTTTTGCGACGGTACCCGTCGCAAATAGATTTTGCGACGGGACCCGTCGCAAAAACTATTTTTTTTAAAAAATAAAAAACTATTAATAAATTATTTTAATGCATATAATAATACTAGTATTTGCGACGGGCATAGTATCCCGTCGCAAATACTATAAAAAAAATAAAAAAAAATAAATTATTAATAAATTATTTTAATTAATATAATAGTAGAATTATTATTCACAAATGAAAATAATAAATTATTTTAATTAATATAATAATAATAGAATTATAATTCAAAAATAAAAAATAATAGAATATTAATAAATTATTTAATTAATATAATAATATTAGAATTATAATTCATAAATAAAAAAAATTAATAAGTTATTTTAATTAATATAAAAATAATAGAATTATTTTACATTCAAATATTAAAATAATTCAAGTATTATAAAAAAAATAATTAAATTATAATATTATACAATTTTAATATATATATAAAATTTAATATTATAAAATATAAATAATACTATTATTCATATTAATATTGTTATTTAAAAATATAATATTATTAATATTTTATAATGAGACAAAAACTAAGAATAGAAAAAAATATATTTTGATTTCCCAAATTTTATAACATAAATACAAACTCTAATCTGAAGGAGGGGGGAGGTGGGGGATCTGCAGATGGTGGTGGAGGAAACTCCATCCCTAAAGCATGAGTGAGTCGGCGCATGTACTCCATCTGCTCCTGATGCTGCTGCTGCCACAGACTCGTCTGCTCCTCGTACAACTGCTGCTGGCATCGACGCTCCTCCTCATGCTGCTGACGCATCTGCTCCTGCTCCTGTCGGAGACTCTCTATCTGTGCAGTCTGAGATCGCAACTGATCCTCATACTGTGTATTAGAAGAAGATGCACGAGCTCCTCTCGAGCTGGACGCCAACATCGCAGCACTGCCATAATAATCTCCGGGAGTCAGTCGAGAGCCGATACCAACTACCCGGCCCTTCTCGAAGGCATACTGGGTGGCCTGCATCCATGCCGCCTCATCAAACTGACGGGCAGTGGTCTGATCTGATGACTCGGCCTGACTCTCAGGCCGGGCCTGTGACGCTGCGGCCTCATATGACTCCTATAGTTGCAATTTAAAATTAAAATTGTGAATATATTATATGCAGTTAATTTTTAAACTTGAAAACAAATAATACTGACCACGATGTGATGCTGAAGATCACCTCTGAGCTCCCCAGTAGTAGGATCACTATACATCCTCCGATATACGTCGTACTCTGTAATATCGGGGTGCTCGACAGCCTATAAGAATAAAAAATAAACTGTCAATATTTATAGTTATATAAAATATTTATAAATAATGTACGTACCAGATGCTGTCTATGAGTACTGAAAGAATGACTCCCAGCTCGATGAGTCACCTCCTGTCTCCCCCGATTCTACCTCCCCACCGATGATCTCCTCTGAAAAGCACCACTCAACCAGTGTGCACATAATCCATCCCATACATGGGATGAAATATACTCTGGTCGGTGTGCTCTACATGACTCCTCAAAATCTGACACTCCTGCTTTCTACATCGCATCTTTTCTTAAATTGTGCAAAAACTGACGAAGGCGATCACGCATGGACACCTCCCATGCCTCGTGGATGGCGTCACGCATGGTATCCTCAATCGAATACCATAAACCCTACAAATAAATCAAAATATCAAGTTAGAAATGAAATAATTTTCAAAATAAAAATTATTTATTTACGTACATACCAACCAATGGCCGAACATGGCCTGCTGCACATCAATGGGAATCTTCTCCCATGTGGTCCACGGCTGAGAGAATAAGTTGCGCAAAATAGCGCTGCCCTGTCCGACTGCTATATGCGGAAAACTGAAAAAATAATAAACATTTATTAAGTGAAAAGATTAATGAAATCTAAGTCAAATCCACAGGTTATCACATAGGTTATCACACCTCCGTGTGCGTGGATCAAACCCAAGACATGGACGTCGCTCGGGGACGGGGTCATGAATCATCAATCGTGCAAGACCGCGCCCCCTCCGCGTACTCCCTGGAGCGCCTGCAGGCTGAGGGTCATCTGTCAGCAACGCATCCGCATCGAAAGTCAGGTCAGCATCCACCAACTCATGAAATGTTTCGTCGTCCATCTGAAACAGAAAATGTTAATGTTAGAAAATAATTGATAATTACTATTATATATACATATATACATATTATGATTGTATATAAATACCATGGAATTCTATCAGTGTTCATCTTCATCATCATCTTCATATATGTCAATGTCATCTTCAAATTCCTCCTCAACATCATCGATATCCATTCGAGTTACAGTTGCTTCATCTCTTACCATTTCAAATTCATATGTGACATCATTAACATCATCGTCATCAACGACTCTTAAATGTGGGGTGTCGTCATCGATACTCATGTCTCTTTGTAAAAAAGATTGATTTTGAGTACTCTCTTGAAAAACTTCAATTCTTTGCACATCAGTGAAATCACATTCACTTTGACTAAACTGATTGTCTCGAATTTTTATTTTTATTACACTCCACCAATCAGTCAAGTCTCTTGATGTTGCACAGTACTTTGCATAATAAACTTGATATGCCTGTTGATCCAATAAGAATGGTTCATTTACTGTGAGAACACTTTTACATTTAATATCGATGATTCCATGAGTCGGATGAACACGCTCGCCTCTCTCTGTATCCAACCACCGACATTTGAACATGGTTATGTAATGTTGTCCAAGATAACAGAGTTCAATGATTTCATCAAGCATGCCATAAAAGTCAACTTCATTTTCTCGATGATGAAATCCTCTCAAGCTAACTCCATTGTTCATTGTTTTTTTCGATTCCCCATATGCATGTGTGTGGAATCGAAATACATTCACCACATATGCATTATAAGTTTTAACAAGTTTGGAAGGTGGGTTACTCAATACACACAACTGTTTGTCAATTTTATCAGCATGTCGAGACACCTGAAAATTTGTGAAATAATTATCAATATAGTAAACTATACATTGAATAGGTTTCTAAAAGATAAAGAATTTATGTTACCAGTTTTTGAAACCACTGAGAGAAATTTTTCAGTCGACGTTCTTCGAGAGAAGCTTCTGTAATTTGTGGAATTTTTTTCTTGATATGATTATCATACAACCTATAAAAACCAAAGTTATTTACTGTAACATAAATGATAGAATAAGTGATATAAACACTTACAGTACAACTGATTTCATCTCTTCACAGTTGAGCAGAACATACGTATGAGCTCTCTGATGTTCATCATCTGAAAGCCAGCGTTCATAAACTCCACCAAAACCAAGCTCTAACTGGTTGAAAATAGATAATTGATTGTCGATTTCATCAATATTCCTCTCGTTCCGTCCCATTCGGTTGTGTTTTTAAGGATACTCAGATTCAAAATAATGGGAGCAGAAAAAAGATATTTCCTCTTGCAAATAAGCTTCTGCAATAGATCCTTCAACAGATGCTTTGTTACGTACTTTTCTTTTCAATTTTTGCATGCATCTTTCAAATGGGTACATCCATCAAAACTATACCGGACCTCCATATTTGGCTTCATATGGCAAATGTAACATCAAATGTTCCATTGAGTCGAAGAAAGACGGCGAAAATATTTTTTCCAGTTTACATATAATTACAAAAACATCTTTTTCAAGTTTTCCTAGAGCATCATAATCTGCCGTAGCCGCGCAAATTTCCTGAAAAAAATGAGACATGTCTTTTGTGGAATCCCAAATCACAGAATTCAACAGACCTCTTAATCCAATGGGTAGAAGTCTCTCAATTATAACATGACAATCATGACTTTTTAATCCAGTAATATGACCATTCTTTACACATCTACCCAAATTGGAAGCACAACCATCTGGAAGTCTCAAATCTGCAATCTACTGACAAAATAATAAACGGTTTTCTTTAGACAGTGTATAAGCTGCTTTTGGATTCAGTAACCTTTCTGTTCTTACATTCTCAAATAGTTCCAATTCTGGACGCCTGCAAATTTGGGCAAGATCTAAACGTGCATTTACATTGTCTTTGCTCTTTTCTGGCGTATCCAAAACTGTATGAAACAAATTATCAAAACAGATCTTCTCAATATGCATGAAATCTAACATGTGTCGGACCAACAGATCAGACCAATATGGCAAATCCCAAAATATGCTACGTTTAATCCAATTGTGTTCTTTCCCAAAACCAGAAATTTTCTGTTGGTTTATTGTGGGACCAAAAGTGATGGGAGGTAATGAAAATACAACTGATTTTAACTCCGAACCTAATAGCATTTTTGGAGGTCCATCCCTTTCAACTGTTCCTTTTCTGAAATGAGATCTGTTTCTGCGAAAAGGATGATCAGCTGGAAGAAATCTGCGATGACAGTCAAAATAACAAGGTTTCTTTCCATGAATGAGCATAAATGCTTTGTTCTCTCCCATACAGTAAGGACATGATTTCTGACCATGTGTACTCCAGCCAGATAACATCCCATAAGCCGGGAAGTCACTTATTGTCCACATCAATGCTGCTCTCAGTATGAAATTCTATTTCGTTGCAACATCATATGTACTGACACCAGTACTCCACAATAAATTTAATTCATCAATCAATGGATTCAAATAAACATCAATATTTTTCTTCGGATGTCCTGGAATTAGTAAAGTCAAAAAGATATATGGCTCCTTCATCAACATCCATGGAGGTAAATTGTACGGAGTTAAAAAAACAGGCCAACATGAATATTGACTACCATAAGATCCAAACGGACAGAAACCATCAGTGGAAAGGCTCAGTCGAACATTTCTAGCTTCTAAAGCAAAGGATGGATGCACTCTATCAAAATGTTTCCATGAATCACCATCAGCTGGATGATTCAAGCTTTTGTCGGTTGAAATATTCTCTTTATGCCATGACATCATTTTCGCTGTATTCTTAGACATGAATAAACGCTGAAGTCTGGATGTAAGCGGAAAATATCTCAACTATTTTACAGGAATCAAACCAGACTTCCCGTGTTGTCCTTCTTTATATCTCAGTTGCCCACATGTAGGAAAACTATCCAACGACTCATTTTCCCCAGAATATAAAATGCAGTCATTTGAACATGCATGAATCTTCTGACAAGTAAGTCCCAAATTTCGAACCAGCCTCTTACTCTCATAGTAATGTGCAGGTAAATCATTTCCTTCGGGTAACAGTGTTTTCAGCAAAGAAAATATCTGGTCAAAACAGGTGTTTGACATTCCGTTATCTGATTTGATAGCCATAAATTTTGCAACTGCTTCTAATTTGCTCATCTTGCAGCCAGGATATAATGCATCCTCAGCAGACTTCAACAACTCATAAAATTCAGACGGTGCCAACTCAGGATTTGAAGCTATATCATTCGGAGTTTCTGTATGTTGAACAGATGAACCTTCAACATCATGTACTAAATCTTGAAACCGGGATGGATCTGGAATCAAGTTGGTATCACCTGCTCTGGAACTGCGTTCACCGTGTTGATACCAAAAAACATAATCTGGTTGAAAACCAAAACGCAAGAGATGTTCTCCCACTTTGTCCAACGTGTTAAATGTTCTCAATGCACATTTTCTGCAAGGGCATTTTATTTTGCCTTCTGAAACAAATTCTGGATTTGATGCCGCAAATGATAAAAAAGTCTCCACACCCTCAACATATACTGGATTTAAACCAGAACCGTTTGGATTTCTACGTTGATTTATCCATATGCGATCACCTAATAATGATTGTTTACGACCTCGTTGTTCCATATTTCTCTATAAAATATAAAAGCATTACTGGTTTTGAATAATTTGTTAGACAAAACACTCAAGCTAGGATAATTATTGGTAAGTATTGTTAATTATTACTAATTATTGGTAATTATTACTAATTATTACTAATTATTGGTAATTATTACTAATTATTACTAATTATTAGTAATTATTACTAATTATTACTAATTATTGGTAATTATTACTAATTATTGTTAATTATTATTAATTATTGTTAATTATTACTAATTATTGGTAATTATTACTAATTATTGGCAATTATTACTAATTATTGGTAATTATTACTAATTATTAGTAATTATTGGTAATTATTGGTAATTATTACTAAGTATTGTTAATTTTTACTAATTATTGTTAATTATTACGAATTATTGGTAATTATTACTAATTATTGGTAATTATTACTAATTATTACTAATTATTACTAATTATTACTAATTATTACTAATTATTGGTAATTATTACTAATATTTGGTAATTATTCCTAATTATTGTTAATTATTACTAATTATTGGTAATTAATACTAATTAATACTAATTATTACTAATTATTACTAATTATTGGTAATTATTGTTAATTATTACTAATCATTGGTAATTATTAATAATTATTACTCATTATTGATAATTATTACTAATTATTGGTAATTATTATTAATTATTACTAATTATTAATAATTATTACGTATTATTGGTAATTATTACTAATTATTGGTAATTATTATTAATTATTACCAATTATTGGTAAATATTGGTAATTATTACTAATTATTGGTAATTATTACTAATTATTGGTAATTATTGGTAATTATTGGAAATTATTGGTAATTATTACTAAGTATTGTTAATTATTACTAATTATTGTTAATTATTACGAATTATTGGTAATTATTACTAATTATTGGTAATTACTACTAATTATTACTAATTATTACTAATTATTACTAATTATTGGTAATTATTACTAATTGTTGGTAATTATTCCTAATTATTGGCAATTATTATTAATTATTGGTAATTATTAATAATTATTACTAATTATTGGTAATTATTACTAATTATTGGTAATTATTGTTAATTATTACTAATTATTGGTAATTATTATTAATTATTACCAATTATTGGTAATAATTACTAATTATTGGTAATTATTATTAATTATTACTAATTATTAATAATTATTACTAATTATTGGTAATTATTACTAATTATTACTAATTATTACTAATTATTGGTAATTATTATTAATTATTACCAATTATTGGTAATTATTGGTAATTATTAGTAATTATTGGTAATTATTACTAATTATTGGTAATTATTGGTAAGTATTGTTAATTATTACTAATTATTGGAAATTATTACTAATTATTACTAATTATTGGTAATTATTACTAATTATTACTAATTATTGGTAATTATTACTAATTATTACTAATTATTGGTAATTATTACTAATTATTGGTAATTAATACTAATTATTGGTAATTAATACTAATTATTGGTAATTATTACTAATTATTGTTAATTATTACTAATTATTGTTAATTATTACTAATTATTGGTAATTATTACTAATTATTGGTCATTATTACTAATTATTGGTAATTATTTCTAATTATTGGTAATTATTACTAAGTATTGGTAATTAATACTAATTATTTGTAATTAATAATAATTATTGGTAATTAATACTAATTATTGGTAATAAATACTAATTATTGGTAATTAATACTAATTATTACAAATTATTGGTAATTATTGGTAATTATTGTTAATTATTGGTAATTATTACTAATTATTGGTAATTATTGCTAATTATTACTAATTATTACTAATTATTTGTAATTATTACTAATTATTGGTAATTATTACTAATTATTGGTAATTATTACTAATTATTGGTAATTAATACTAATTATTGGTAATTAATACTAATTATTACTAATTATTACTAATTATTGGTAATTATTATTAATTATTACTAATTATTGGTAATTGTTACTAATTATTGATAATTATTACTAATTATTGGTAATTATTATTAATTATTACTAATTATTAATAATTATTACTAATTATTGGTAATTATTATTAATTATTACCAATTATTACCAATTATTCGTAATTATTATTAATTATTACCAATTATTGGTAATTATTGGTAATTATTACTAATCATTGGTAATTATTGGTAATTATTGGTAAGTATTGTTAATTATTACTAATTATTGGTAATTATTACTAATTATTACTAATTATTGGTAATTATTACTAATTATTACTAATTATTGGTAATTATTACTAATTATTGGTAATTATTACTAATTATTGGTAATTAATACTAATTAATACTAATTATTACTAATTATTGGTAATTATTCCTAATTTTTACTAATTATTACTAATTATTACTAATTATTACTAATTATTGGTAATTATTACTAATTATTACTAATTATTACTAATTATTGGTAATTATTGGTATTTATTCCTAATTATTACTAATTATTACTAATTATTGGTAATTATTGGTAATTATTACTAATTATTACTAATTATTACTAATTATTCCTAATTATTCCTAATTATTCCTAATTATTCCTAATTATTCCTAATTATTACTAATTATTGGCAATTATTGGTAATTATTGGTAATTATTGGTAATTATTGGTAATTATTGGTAATTATTGGTAATTATTACTAATTAGTGGTAATTATTAGTAATTATTACTAATTATTACTAATTATTGTTAATTATTGGTAATTATTACAAATTATTGGTAAGTATTACTAATTATTGATAATTATTACTACTTATTGGTAATTATTACTACTTATTGTTAATTATTACTAATTATTGGTAATTATTACTAATTATTAGTAATTATTACTAATTATTCCTAATTATTGATAATTATTGGTAATTGTTCCTAATTATTAGTAATTAAATGAATAATTACCAATAATTAGGAATAATTACCAATAATTACAAATAATAACATTATTAGTATATTTTATTATTAATATTAAAATAATATAATATTCTAATTTATATACAATTCTACTTTCATCTGTGCGTTTTCTATCTCCACACACAAATAATACATGTGAAGACAGCAAACACACAAATGAAAAAAGAATTGTATATATATAAAAAGTTATATTATTTTAATATTAATAATAAAATATACTAATAATGTAATAATGTTATTATTCCTAATTATTGGTATTTATTATTAATTATTAATATTTATTCTTAATTATTAAAAATTATTACTAATTATTCCTAATTACCATTAACTATGAACAATACTAATAATTTAAATTTATTAAGTAACAAAACAATGTAAAAATAATTAAATTACAACTAATTAAGAATAATTGAAACTAATAAAAAATTAAAAATAAATATTAAATTTAAATGAACATAAATACCTTGAAAATTGATCTGCTCTGATCGTTCTTCAAAACTTTAATATCAACTCCCGAGAAAAAAATTAAACTGGAGAAAAACTGAACTTTAGAAATACAATTTTGAGAGAAGAAGAAGATGTAGTTTGAGAATGATTTGAAAAAAACGGATGGGGGTATTCATAGGTTAGATTATTTGCGACGGTACCCGTCGCAAATACCTTAGCCAACATTTATTACGGTCAACGGTTAAATAGTTATTTGCGACGGGTCCCGTCGCAAATAACCACCTGCCGACATACTATTTGCGACGGGGGAATATTCCCGTCGCAAATACCTTTTACCGCCGCCGGTTATTTGCGACGGGAATATTCCCCCGTCGCAAATAGTTTTCCCGCGATTTGGCGCGCAACGCGCGCCAGTTCTTTTGCGACGAGGAAAGCAATCCCGTCGCAAAAGCCTACTTATTTGCGACGGGTAAATACCCCCGTCGCAAATAAGTTTTTCACGGGGCTATTTGCGACGGGAATAAATCCCGTCGAAAATAACCCGTCGCAAATACCCATTTTTCCCGTAGTGCGTGTTCTCATTCAGTGCGACAAAGGGTGATGTGCATGCACCATTTTAGCTATTGTGTTGGTGAATATTCCATGTATGATCCGCTGGATGTCGTAATGTGTTGTGTTTACTGGTGTTGTCTTGGTTGCAGTGTGGTTGTGTGTGACACCAATAGGAGAAGCTCCGTTCGGGAGTCTTCCTTGCCTAACTGTGAGGCAGAAGATGCTTCAAACATCAGGGCTCCAGCCATAGGCCTCGGAGTGAAGCTGGCGCGTGGTCTGGAACCCCATGCGTGTATGGGACCCGACTTCATTTCTGTCATCGATGTTGAATGTAAAAGTAGTTTAAATTGTTTCTATGGTTGTTCTGCTCTGAATGAGCCATCTATTTGCATAAGGTTTTCGTGACCTTGTGGAGATGGGGTCGTCTCGTTGCCTTAGAGTCTTGGGGGTCGCGTTCCACTGGATGTAATTGCTTTAGTGGCCTTATGGGGTTTGTTGGGTAAATCAGTTTCATATTTGAATGATGCTCATCCAGGGATTTGAAGATGCTGGTCTGTCTCCGGCCGTGGTTTTGACGCCCGGTAGTTAGACCCAACCCTCCCTGCCACTGGTGGTGGGGTGCTTGGTCCCCATCGAAAAATCTCTAAAGTTCTGTATCATTTGATTAGTTATAATGGCGGCGAGACCCATGATGAGTCTCTTACAGAGGTCTCTGTAATAAATTGGTGTTGGCCTTTCTTTAATGGTGGGGAGTCTGCTCGGACCTCCCCATGTTGGTTTTCTAGTCTCTCCTTGGGCGTTGGTAGGTTCTTAATGGTGGGGAGACCCACATTGGGTCTTGCACGAATGTCTCTAGAATGAATCAGTGATGGACTTTTCTTTAATGGTGGGGAGTCCACTCGAACCTCCCTGTGTCAGTTTTCCAGTCTCGTCTCGAGCGTCAGTGAGTTCCAAATGGTGGGGAGCCGCTCGGGCCTCCCCATGTTGATCTATTGCTTCTGTTATTAAATATGGATTGATGAAAAGTTATAAGAGTGTTCTGTGGACGTGGTTTGACCTTGTTGTTCTTTCTAGCCAAATGGTGTGGTTTTCGTTTAATAGTGCTTGAGATGTTTCGGCTTGTGAAGTTGGTTTCCGTGGGTGCGAGAGTTCCCTTCCTCGATTAGTCAAATGGAGGCATTCTAGCTCTTTAGGGCGGGTGACACATATCAGAATATCTTTTGACACATTTCATGAAGTTGTATTTGAGTCACTTTGTCTGAGGACGATGCTTTTCCCTCTTTTTGCTTGTTGATTTTGGGGATCCTCTTTGAGCTTGATTGGGGTAACAACTTATTCTTTGAGTCTCAACCCTAGTTGTGGCTTTCTAGGGACGGAAAGCTTTATGGTTGGGAGAATTGTCACACTCGTCTTTTCTAGATTTTTTATTTTATTAATTTTCTGGGTATCAGGTTGTTCGGGTTGAAGCTCGACTTAAAATTTCAAGTTCTTTATTTAAACGCGTGTTTTGGCCTTGAAAACATCGAGCACACCGCGGTCAAAGCTACACGGCCTCGTCCAAGTCACCACGCGACCTCGCCCGGTTAACCGCACGACCTGCCCTGTGCGCGATTAATTAATTAATTAATTAATGAGTTGATTAAGTGAAATGATCAATAAAAGATTGAAGTTAAAAGGGTTAAAGATGATAATTTTATTGTGTTTATTATTATCATCATCATCATTCTATTAAAATTTTTAGGGTCCGCACGGGGTAACCGCATAGTTGCCCAACTCTTTAAAAATAAAAAAATAATCAAACGAAGTTTTAAGAATTATTTTAATGATAATGAAAACAATTATTATTATTATTATTATTATTATTATTATTGAGTCTTATTATTAATATAAATATTATTGACGATGATTATGTTCTTTTATTTATGCTTTAGTTCATTAGTTATACTATAATTATTTTAGTTATCTTTTTCTTTATTTATCTTTGTTTTTTTAATTATTTCATTCTACTTTTTTATTTAGTTATTTTTTTCCTGTTAGGGTTGCGCCCCCTCCCCACTTTCCCCCAAGTATCTCGTCGCGGCCCCCACCCTGTCCGCCGTAACAGGCCGTCGCCCATCTCCCTCGCGCCCTGTTTTTCACCCCCTTCTCCTCTTCAGTCCGCCGTCACGCCCAGCTCCCCCTTCCCCTCTTTGGTCCGCCACCCTGCCCAGCTCCCCCTTCTCCTCTTCAGTCCTCTACACCCCATCTCAGCCACCCCCTTTCCTTGTCTGGCGAACCCTAGCCGCTGGTCCCCCCTTGCCTAGTCCGGTGAAACCTAGAGCCTCCCTTGATCCGTCGGACAATGCCGCCCCACTACCCTCCTGATCCATCTGGTGATCGCCGCCCGACTCCACCATTCTCCCCCCCTTCATCGCGCACCTGCTCGCTGGACCAGCCTCACCCCTGCTCCTCGGACAACCCCGACGAACCAACCACCATCCTCCTGTTCCGTCCGAAGACCACCACCCCGCTGTCCCTCTGCTTCCCTAGTGAAAACTGTGTTCCATGTGCCTCCTCTGATGGGTTTTTCTTGAGAGAATTGGTAATAAATTCTTCACTGCAAGGGTTGGAGTCCCGTGACATTCTTTTAGAATGCAGTATACAATATATTTTTCATGATAAGATTCATATAAATTCAACCTTTTTTTGTTGTTCTTGATGTATTTGTTCTTATTGCAAGCCCATGAAGCAGTAATAGGGGGTTACTTCAATTCAGTCTTGTCTCGGCTGGCGCACCCCCCTTCCGGCCGATTTTTCTATCACAGCACACCTCTGGTGGCCACTTTTAAGCCCCTACCAGCCTCCCGCTGCATCACCAATGGTGCGTACACCCTTGTCTAGTTGTTTCTTCAATTTTGGGGGTGGGACTCCATGTTGTTGGAGTTTCTATTTTTATGTTATTGGTTAGATTCAGGAGTTTGAGTTCGTTCTAGGTTTCTTGCGGTGAAAATGGTGCGCGATTGATGTTTCACGCTAAAATTTTAGGATTTCACAATCAATTTTCGAGGTTCGACATCGAGGTTGGTGGTTCCACTCTTAATTATTATCTGATTAAATTAATTTGCATATTTAATTAATTTATTATGTTATTTAATTAATTTTAATTTTGAGAAATTTTTCTTCTTTGAGGTTTGATTTCATCTTAATTATTTGGCAGTATTTTTATATTTTATGTGTGTGTTTTCTGCTGAAAACTCATATCGAGTTGTTAGTGATTTTTAAATTCTTCGATTAGCTTATTATGTTGTGCAATAAGTGTGAAATATATTTTTGACATAGTGTCGTGTGCATATTATCATAAAAGAAGGTTTTTTGGGGGTTAATGAGCGATGCCAAATTACTTCTTTAAAATTTTATCATGAGCTTTTGTTTTTGGCTTATTAGGTTCTGTAGTTTGTGTAAAAGTGTCATACATGTGGTGTAAGGTTTTCCATCGAATTTTTGGGTGGTGCAGGTCACACTTTATATTGTATTTGAGTGTGTGCAATATTGGAGTGTGTTTTGGATTTATAAATAGTTACTTCTGTGTGTGTAAAATCATGTGATACTCTTTTTCTGTTATTTCAAAAACTTTTTAAATGGTTTATTAAATTATGTCAATAGTGTGAAGCGTGTTTGAAGAAGTTTTTAGCGAGTGTATTACTTAAAATGGTTTTTGCGTGTGCAAATGGTTGTCTTGGCATGTGTAGTATATTATTGGGTTTAATTGTATGATTATGACATGTGGCATGAACTTTGAATTACTTGAGCACAAACGGGAAGCCTGGATACTAGTTGGGCGGACAAGACTAGCATTCTAGTGATACGGGAGTGGCCTCGGCCAAGTTTCACTTAGCGGGATTGACGCTTACAACACTAACTAAATATGGGATGAGGACTGGAGACCACTATGGTAGGAGGTGTTTCCCTACCAGTGGCTCGTGCACGGGAATGTATGATATGGTTCACCGAGACGTGAGGTTCTAGGGTCCCACTTCAAGCTAGTATCTTCATGGTCTCTCCCATGTATTGTGCTCTTCCTTTACCTTCTGCTCACCATCGGCACATGGTGTGACGTTGGGGTTACAATGAAAAGTGTGTGTGTGTGTGTACGTGTGTGCATGCGTCTGTGTGTGTGCGTGCGTGTGTGGGTGTGCATGCGTGTGTGTAAGTTAATTTATGTTTTTTTCCTTTTATAGAAGTTTCCCCTTAAAAACTATTTTCATTAAAAAAAATTCTTTAAACACTTATTTATTTTTATTATGTTGAATTGCCAATGTATTTTTCTTTTAATAATTATTCATGGAACCTTTTCTCGGTGGCATCCTACTGGGCTTTTATCTCACACCCTACATATAACCTTAGGTGTATGTAAATTATGTTTCTTCTGCATTCCAGGTTGTGACTTCGTGCTCAATGATGGTGGTTCTGGTTGCTGTTGGTCTTCGTGTATTGGTTGGTGTTGGTAGCTTGGGTATGCAGCTACTCGTGTCGCATGAGGTTGGTTTTGGATTTTAGTTCTCTATTCTTATGGTTGTTCATTTTTGGTTTTTAACTGAATTGTAGACCTAAACCTGTTTATAGTTTAGAATTGTGTTTGGTAGCCTATTCCAGTTTCAGTTTATTTATCTTGATGGTTGTTTTTCTATCTTTTATTTCGGTTAAAACCATTCCCACTTGTTAATCTTGATACTCGGGCACTTATGCCATCCCGTGGGGATCGGGAACGCCCTTCAGGCCATGTCGCGAACTGGGTCGGGCGTTGGGTCGGATCACCCAGCCTGGCTCATGACATAACCACTAATTTTATGTATAAGTGATATCTTATTATATAATAATATTCTAATAATATATTGTTTCTTGGTAAAACCCGGCCTTATGTGAAATGCAAGCCATCCAAGAAAGTCTTTGTTGTGTGCAATGTAAGATGACTTAGTATTTCATGGATTGCAAGATATAGAATATATTAAGTTTATTTAAAATATTAAATATACCATAAATTCTTGAGAGGTTATATTCCTTTATATTTTTGGTGTTGCGTGTCATACACACTATTAAATAAAAGTTTCTAATTTAGAATTTTCATAGTGTTACATTCTCCAGAACTTAATTAAATTGTATCCTCCAAATTTAAACATGAAATCAAAAATATATGGTTTGATATTTGAAAATTAATTTTTTTAAATCGCACATCTTGAGAATGGTTAATAAAATACCCTCTTAATAAGATAGAATGATATGTACAAAGGTCACATGAAAAAAAATATAACTAGGTTTCTACATAAGAGAACAGGAGTGGAAAGTGAAGATATGGACTTGGATGAAAAGAGTAAATATATATAGGGTGTGATTGAGGTCACCCATCATAATCAAGTAAATTATAAATTGAAAAGGTGAGGTCCTGAAAGACATAAATCTATGATGATTTAAAAGACTTCTGGTTTAACAAAATTTAAGGTATTTAGAAACAATTTTACTTTTTCTTAATCATTTTCCAAATGTTGAGTAATTATTTTACTTCCTAGGAATATAAGGATATATAAATACCTAACATTCTTATATAAACCCAATTTTCATCCCTCTTTTTGTGATTTTATCAATTTACAATCCATCCATTACTTCATGAAATTTATATCCAAAAATTAACTTTGAGGCATGAAGAACTAAAATACACTTTTAACGGATCATAAGGCCCATGAATGAGTGAAAAGTATTTGAATTTATCTATAAATATTATCTAAATATAATATGGTTAATACAGTAATCTTTAAATATGAAAATTAACACTACTAATTAATCATTAATATTTATTCATAAAATATTTCAACAAAAAATAATTACACATTAACAAGGACATCGCATATGACAATGGTAGGTGTGAAATCCATATCATCCTTTTTCATGGGTTCAAGACCTATAGCCTTATTAGATATGACGGGTTTTCACATGAAATATAGTATGTCCTTTTCTAAAACTATATTAATGTAATTCATATAATATTCCCAAAATGTATGATGGAAATCCTTGAAATTTACTCATTAAATACCCCTTTCTCTAAGGTTTTCAACACAATATATTATTCATTTAAAAAGTATAATAATCTAATTTAAATATTATTAAAATGTCATTAATGATCATAATAACACAAAAGGATATCAATACCTTTAAACTCATGTCTCTAAATGTAAAATAATTATTCCTCAAAAACCTATTCCACTAAAAAAATATTAAAATAATTAGCTTCATTGTCCTAATTTTTTTTTCTGAAATACCCTTAATCACCTACAACCTAAAGAGATATTTAAGAATTAGGACTTATGGTCATCCATAATATCATAATATCATGATGTTATCTATCACTCATAAGTTAATTAACACATATATGATTTTATAATTTTAATGAAATCCTTAGTTATTTCTAGAATCTTATTACAAAAAATACTATTGGTAAAAATATTTCCTCAATTTAATTATAAAATACCACTAAATACATAATTTTGTTTTAACATATGTCATTTATTAGACTATGTTTTAACCAAGGTAATTATTAATCACTAACTATTCATATCCTTCATAATGGTTTATAAAGAAAATGTGATTTTTTCTAAGAATATCCCCTAAGAGTGTCAAACCAGGTGCATACTAATGATCATTGTCATGTACCAGGTTATGCTAAAGTCAGGCCCAATACAAATTTTTGAAGTTGTTACCCCCAGGTACATCTTTTCCAAAACCATGTCCACTTGTAGTATCCATATAAGGATGTATTATGAATAAAACCACATAATCACTACCTTAAAAATATTCTTGGATATTCTTATATATATATCCTCAAAGTCTACCATAAGGTTATGTTCTATAATCTATGTTTTCCTAAATCTTGTTTTGAAGGTTGTTGTAAAAATTGTCTATGATACCAGATATAATGACCCAAACCCAGTAAGACCAGATCCGATGTTGATCTATTATTAAATTAGCATAAGATACATGTAAATCATGTCCCAAAGTACCAAAACAATTAGTAGTCTTGTTAAAAAAGCTACATAAATGACTCTTGTATTATAAATGAATACACTAATCACCATATAATTTTTTTTCTACTAAGGATACATTTATTCCATATAGAGTATCATTGCATATTTTTCTTACCACACATTAGTGAATCCTAAGGAAAAGAAACATAATATAGGTTATCACAAATTCTTAGTAAGGGTAAGTATAATGGATAAAATAATGAATCAATGAGAATAATCATTATGGTATTCTAAATAAATGGACACACATTCCATGTAATAAATAAACCGAGAAGGTAGTGTGTAAACAATATGTCAAGGTAAATAACTGAAAACACATTCCATTTAAATAACTAGACAACAGATAATCAATATATAAAGCTAATAAACAGAAAACACATTCCATTTAAGTCTATAAACTGAGAATAAATTCATCCATTGTTTTTTTAATTGTGAAAATACTAAGGATTATAAATAATGAATCAAAATAAATGAAATAATTAATTATTGGACATCATGTTTAAGGTACATGAAATTATATACTATCAAGACATTTCACAAGATGGTTACAAAAAATAGATTAAAACCTATTTAATTTTAAAAAGTGATTTTTCTCATGATAACTTGTTGAGGCATCGAAGGGATATATAAAGTCTATACCCAACCCATCACTTCATTTCCAAATCACTCCTTATATCGGGTAATCAATTTAATTAATAAATAATATGCCTAATCAAATATAAGTATAGAATTAACAATACATATTTATCAATATTTCCCCAAATAATCAAATAAATGTCAGTATAAACACCGTAAATAAAAATGATATATGGTTTTCGAAATAAACATATCCATTATAAATTATATGGATAATTAGGGGAAATTCAATTTCCAATGATCGTAGGAAAGTGAATATTTTAAGTGGACTAAAGAAGAAATCAATGAATTAAATCTCAATACCATACTTTTATAAATCAATTAGAAACTATCTTGAGGAATAATAAGGATGGTATCAATGCAATATATCCCAAGTGGAGAAAAAATAAATGGTTATTGTAATTAATGAATAAAAATAATATAAAAATATGATTTAAACACATTCCTGAGTAAAATATTCTTGTTATTATAAAAAACATTTTGAAATAAGTTTCTTTTAAAATTATTTATAAACATATTTTTTTAAAAAATTTAACCTTTTAAACATGAAAAATAATCTATGATGAAACTACGCTAGGTAAATATGTGCATGTCGTACTAGGTAAAAGGAAAATTCATTTTACATGGTAAAAAGGATATAAAAATGCCTTGTATATAAAGGGAAAATAATATTCCTTTGAAAAAATTTGTAAAATAAAAAATAGTTAAAAATGAATTTAATAAATAATTTTGAAAATGTAAAACAATTATTATTTTAATAAAACGAAGTGTTTTAAAGAAAATAGGTTCTTTGACTAAAGAGGGAGATGATTTCAAGTTTCCTTAAAAATATTTTATAAAACATTTTGAGTACTAAATAGTCGAAAATTGATACTATTAATTGAAAAAGGTTATTAATAAATAGAGTATAATAAAATTAAATGGTATATTAGATAAATATGATAGATATTCCTTTAATGAAATTTCAAGAATAAGCAATCTCAATTAGGATGGTATTCTAAAATAAACTGTTAAAAGATCATAATATTGAAGTAGAAAAAATCAATGAATATATTATCTATGTGAACTATAAATTGACAAACACAATTTTAAATATAACAATAAATATTAAAATGTTATTACACACTTAATCATATAATATTAATGATAATGAGGAATTAATATAACCCAACGAAAAGGAATCATGATAAAAAACGTCTATACCTCATAGTAACTTTTAATTCAAATCCACATATATGAAATAAAGAAAATTGAAACTCAAAATATCATTAATATTGAATTATTCATGATTCACATGTCAAAAGGGTAGTATACACACCAAGTTAAGGAAACAGGGGTTGAAAATGGTGCGTACCTCATAAAATGAAAAGAGAGACAAGAATCCCATACCACATGGTAACTATTAAATTGAAATCCTCATGAAAAAAATGAAATAAAATGAAAGTTTAAATTCCATTAAGATAACTTTTTCATTATATAATATACAATAGGGGTAGTATTTACACCACAACAAAGAAATAAGTGTAAAAATTTTGTATGCCTCACGGAATAAAAGTGAGACATGAATCCCTTACCTTATGTTTCATTTTACATAAACATCATTTAACCTCTTGTATAATAGTTTGAAAAATTTTAATAAATTATAAAAGATCCATAATCATATTTATAATATCATATATGATATTCTTATAATATCTTATTACCCATTTTTTAATAATCATTCATTATTTTCATTATTTCATGTATTAATTGTCTATTTTTTTATTATGACTTGACCTCTTATTTTTTATTCTTACATCGATCATAATTTCATAATCTTCCAGATGTAAAAATGATTTAAATATTATATACATATCCAATATATATGTTTTTATAACAATCTATAATATTTTGAGATAGGAAATTAAATACATTGGTCATGGATAAGGTATATCGTACGTATTCATGAAAACTACTTCCATTTCTTTTTCATATTAAAAGATTGAAAAATAAATGATATGTAAGTATATTATAATTAAATTATTGTATTTATTAAATATATTTCACATATTTTTATTAAAATATTTTTAATACATTCCATGTAGAGTGTGAACGAATCACATCACTTTGAGGAGGTGATAGTCCACAAATTGAAAAATGATGTTATCGTATCCACACAAATGGAGCACATAATGGTATGTATTACATAAAAATTACAAAAGATTAAAAAAATTATAAATACTATATATATCATATATAAACTATAAATACATCATTATTCCAACATCTGAAGGTGGTAAATGGATGAACAAACGACATCGGTTCGCGGGGTGGTAGTGCTCCATACACATGAACGATGATCGTGTATCCCATTTGATGGATGGGTTTGAAATTTTAGGTATGAATCTAAGCATAACAAAATTAAATAATATTTAGTATACTTATTTTATTATAATATTAGGATATGAAAGGAATTTATGTAGTGGAGAAGTAAATGAAACATAATTTATTATTAAAGAATGTTACCTCTTATTAGAGTAATTCCTTTTTGGTTAAACCAAAATACTTCCATTGTTTTCTTTCTAACCAATTTTAGGATTTTATGATAAGGGGATGGATGTTGGTATCTTTTTTGGTCAGGTTTTTTTCGAGCTAATTGGATTTATATGTGTGAATAAGTCGGTGGGGTGAGTGCCTTTTTATAGTGGATGAGGAGTGACATTCTTGTAATTTTTTAAAAAGGGAATTCCACTAATATTCTCACATGTTAAGTTTATAAAATAGTGATCCAAACTCCATAAGAATGTATAGGGTCTAAATATTAACATAAAATGAATTTTTTACAAGTTTTTATGTCATTGAGGTCCTTAAATTTAGGGTTTAGTCCCTTACTAAGCAAATGTTTCTCTTAACATTATAATTAATTTTAATTACATTAACTAATATTTTTGGTAAAAAAATAAAATGAACATTTTATACATTTTCAATTATTATGTTTCAAATATTTAATCAATTATTCCAAATTCCAATCCCATAAGTGGTAGAAATTAATTTAAAATTAATTATGCAAATGGGATGATAAAGTGGGTTTTTAAAATAAAATGTTCAAAAGTTTGCTATGTTTTTATATTCAATTTCATAGTAAAATTAAATAAAATGAACTAAATTTTATTAATTTATGTTTATTTGATGTAATTAAACTTTAAAACTAAAATAAAATATAATTTTACACTATTAATTATTTACACAAAAAATTAGTTTTAAATTTAAATTCAGTATTTTTCACTATTCATCAAAAAATGAAACTTCCCAGAAAAATATCAAAAATTCAACTTAACATTTTTTTTATTTTTACATTTCAAAAATAAGGATATTTTTTTTCATATTTTAGTTATAAAAGTTTCAAAATTCATATTTAAAATAGGTGCGCCATTAAAAGGCGGTAAAACTTACTTTAAAAAAATATTGGATTTTATGTGTAAAATTGGGTTTTTTCTTATCGAAGGCCTAAAAAATATATTATATGAATGTAAAAATATTTTATTGAATATATAATATATATATTACATTAATATAACTCACTAATAGTAATTAATTTAATTTATTACAATAAAACACCCTTATGAGCACAAAAAAAATTCATTTATATTCAAATTGTTTTTATATTAATTTCTAATTAATTGGTAACTAATGGATTAATTTTATATAACATGAACCCCTCCCACCAATGATACCATAATTAGGTGAGATAGATAATGACCCCCGAGTCCCACCTCCTGTTGGCCCCGGGTTGGCGACTAGCACCAAGGGTGTACAAATCTCCCAATATGAGAGGCATTGCCGTTTATAAGGAAACATGATCGGGATATAAGATGTATCAACCATAATCAAACTAATGAAATATATATAATAAAATATAAACCATCCAAAATTTCATGTGTAAAATTAATGTGATATAAATAAAAGTCTCTAATGTAAAATACAAAAAAACAAAGCTAGAGAAGAAACACTACTACTATCCAAGGGTACGACTAGTGAGGCCAACACAGTCCACAAAGTCCTCCTAGAAACCTAAAATCAGTTTTTATATACATAGGGTGAGAATATAGGTATACTCAGTAGGAAATCCAAAATCTCTCATGCACAAGTTTAAGGATCATACTAATGAACCCATAAGAAAATAGTAGAACAAAACAACACCTAACAGGTAGAATAACCATAAACCCAACCTCACCAAGGCGCACTCACCGAATAATGCATAGAATAAATATAATATAATATAAATAACATTGATAATGGGGTAACCCACACCCCTTTCCCACTGATTATTCACTGTCACACTCCAATGAAAAACATCCTCACACTCTCACATATTCTAAATATATCAAATAACATCCCGACTTCACACACCTGGGCCATCACAACACATGTCAACCCACCCACAGACACATGGTCCATCACAACCCATCTAATACCACCCACACACGCATGGATCATCACAACACATATCATTCTGAAGATATATGGGATATCATATCATATCTCATCCCGAGGAAACCTAGGAAAGCACACCACAAATCATCCCGAAGACACCTGGGACAACACATCACAACTCGTTCAAAGACATCTAGGCCCTTATCGCATGGAAGAGTGAGCATGGAAGAGAGGGTGTATATCCATTCATCCTCCCAATGGGATGTTGGGAAATACTCCCATTTTGATTATTCATGTGTCAACACATAGTGCTCAACATGGGTGGGGATTATATTGAAATCAAAAGGAAAATAAAATGTATATATATATATATATAAATACACACAGTCCCCACCTATGGGTTTATAAGAAAATCACCAACTAACTCACAAGGTCCCCCATGTCTACTGCTAATACTAAATGGATAACCCTCATAAGAAGAATGCAATCCATAGTTCATTTTCTATTATTAATTAATATTAAATCATTTTGAAGATTCTTTGTTTATAATCTATTCTAGTATAACATGTATTTTGACTTATACATAAATCCCATCATAAATTCATCCATTAAACATGCTATTTAAATCATTATGATGTAATTATTCTAGTTCATGACTATTATTCGTTTCTCCATCCACACCAACTAGAAAACTACAATGAAAAAAAACAATAATATGTATAGTGAAACAAAATACAAACAAAGAAATTTCAATCCATCTTCCACCATAGCCTCATTGTACAAACATATCATAACTATCAAAACCCCACTACACAACCTTATCTCATCCACTTTACCACACCAAATATTTCATATCACACACCACAAAACAACATATTTTCATATTTAATAAGGGATATTTTATTGAATTTCACTTTGTTAATTAATGGTTTCATCACAAAAATTGTATGATCCTAGGGAATCAATTTTATTACTCGAATATACATAATTATCCAATTACATATTACGTGTTTCTTAGTAACAACAAAACATGCATTCGTTAGTTCACAAGATATAATCATAAGAAAGGACCACCAAAAACCTTGATTTTTAGTGGTTAATTAGCCTACAAAATTCATAACATCAATAAATAATAAAGAAGCTATATGATCATACCTCACATTACCCTTCCCCTTTATATTTAATTTAAACCAATTACATTATATTTATTTGTTCAGAATAAACTATATTCACAAGGATAAAAATTTATTTACCCATACCGCATGATACAAAATCATGAAAGATGAAGGAAATACTACCTGGAATAAAGATGATTGACAATACCTTGTTTCACCAAAAATAGAGGTGCACGTACAACAGGAAACTCTACAGGGAAACAAGAACTAACCTTAGAAACCATGTTACATGACTTCTACAGGAAGATGGATCTGGTACACCCCATATCAAGAGAATGTATGAATGAAATAGAATAGGAAGGATCTTCACTTTAGAATGTCTAAATCATAAACATTCGAGATTAGATATATTGCTTGAATTTGTATCAAAGTATGATCTCAAAAAACCACACGATTTGACTATCTAAAAGCTTCTGGAAATTCATGGAATTTAAGATACAATTGATATCCTTTGAATCAATATTGGATCCTACTAAATAGGATATTAACCTCATTTCTCTTACAAAAAGACATAAAAAAGGAAAAGTAGGAAAATTATGGAAATTTGGAATACTGTTGAAATGAGTCACTACCACCACCAGACTAGCAACCTACAGAAAGTAACCATAAGACGATCCACCTTAAATGATCCACTGCTAAGAAGAGACCACCACAGACCCACTGCTGGGGAGCCAATATTAGGGAGCCACTACCCAGGAACCACCTCCAGAAGAGTAACTACCAGACGAGTCACTACCAGCGAGTCACTTACAAGATATGTCACTATTGGAAAAATATAATTTTGAAAAACTTTTGAGATGATTCACCGTTGGAATGAATCACATGTCCAAAAAATACCCCAGAAAACCCCTGAACACCTCAAACATTATATTTATCACAATGTAATGAGATAGAAGGTCCATTCCATTACTTCAGATACCTTTCAAAATATTCTCCCCTAGAGAATTTGAAACCAACCTAGAAGAAAAGAGAGTAAAGGTATGATCAACATTACCTAGAGATAACTCTCAAGGATTTCATTACACTTGATACACTGCCAAAAAAATGACCAAAATCATCTTACACAAGCTCATCACCACAAACACACAACCACAAACTGTCACCTCTCACAAAACCATTACATAACGAATGATCCACACCATTAGAACATATTAATTAATAGATTCGATCCTCCATGTCAAGATACTATCCACTCTGGGCGACATTGAATTTCTCGCACAAGTTTAACCACATCGCAATTAATGTGTCTCGATTAGGAATCAGGTCCTCCCATTTTCATATGTTAGGTCTTTATCAAACATCACACCACACACATAAGATCAAGGGGAAAACCTATCTCATTGAACTCCAAGGTTTGAACAACACACCATAAGGAAAAAAGAGAAGGGGAAACTCAAGACAACTCCTGGCATTGGGCACACATCTACCAGTGAAACTCCCAAGTAATATCTTCTAAGACACCATGCCTCCCCAGAACCCGAACAAGGGGAATCATTCTTCCTAACATCATCTTATCTCAAAATCCTTGGATCTCCACTAGATGATCCATGAAAGTTGCGTCATTATCAATATACAACTCACTACAGTCAATGAAATGGGAGTCATCATAAATATATCGACAAAGATGAGAGATGCCGAAGACATCATAGATCATTCTAATCTATGTTGGCAATTCCAACTGATATTCCACCTTTCCAAATCACCCCAACACTTTAAAAGCTCCAAAAAATATGGGCGAGGGCTCACTCTCGTTCCCAAATCTCTACTGCCCAGGTTGCGGGGGAACCTTTAAGAACACATGGTATCCAAACTCAAACTCTAAGGGAATACTCCAATTATAATAATAATACTTCTACTGATCTTCTTCCATTTTCATCCTATATTGATCCAACTAAACCTTCCCTATTGTTCTTTGCACCACCTTAGGACAAAGAGTTGTTGCCTCCCCGATCTCAATCTAGCATAATGGAGAACAAAACGACCGTCCATACAAATATTCAAATAGGGACATGAAAATTAATGATTGATAGATATTATTATAAGAAAACTCAACAAAGGTAAGGTATCACACCAAATATTCCCCAAAGACTAAGATACATGCCCTCAATATATCCTCCAATGTCTGAATTGTCCGCTCTGTATGCCCATCCATCTAAGGATGAAAGGTAGTTCTAAGGCATAATTGGGTGCCCAAAGCATAATGAAATCCCCTCCAGAATCATGAGGTAAAATGGGCATCTCAATCCCTGAAAATCAACCTCATAACTCCAAGAAACCACACCACCTCATCCACATACCTCTTAGCTAATGAATTCACTACACCTGACTACTTGATTGAAAATAAGTGTTAAACTTTTATCAACTGAACCATGATCACCTAGATAGCATGTAACATCCCAGGTAAATAAAGAATAATACATTTTCATATTTATTAATATTTGAGAATTAAATATTAACATTACTTTAAAGGGGTTTCTATGTTCGATAGCGTACCCGATGCGCAACAACGACTTTCATTGAAATCTTACATTGCACATTAGTAATATAATAATATTATTTTAAATGGTAGTTAACACATAGCTATTGTATTGGAGGTAATGAATAGAAATATAAAAAATATGATTATATATTTTTTTCAAATGTTTTTACATTTATCCAATAAAAGATAAAGGCTTAAAATTAGAAAAGAATTCAATTTTAAGCATAAATACTCTAATATTTAATAAAAGGTCGATTTATCGCCTTTTGATGGAAAACCCTCCTTAAAAATAGTTTTGGTCACTCTTATACATTCTATTGGACCAAATTAAATCCCTCTTTAGAATTGGTGCATCCAAATTTTCTTTGTGTATGTTTTTGGTATTTTTCTGATAAAGATCATTTTTTAATGAATATTGAAAAATGTTATATTTTAATTCAAAAAAACTTTTTAATCTAATTTATTTATATGATTAGAGTATCTTTTTAATTGGTTTTAATGTGAAATTAGAATATATTTTTACCATTTAATCCAATGGTGGTCATTGGAATTAATTTCACTTTGAAATTGGACTTAAACAAGTGTCAATCTTTTGATAGATATTGTTTCTTAAAAACATGCTATTTGTTTTGATAACGGGAATTAATTATTAAATTAATTAATGAAACTTATATGTTTTGAATTTTGTAAAATAGGCATCATTTTTTAATTTGTAATATCTAATATATCTTAGGGTGAATTGTTGGTATTTTTCTTAAAGACTTCAATTTTCGGTGAATAGTGAAACCACTAAGTGGTAGTTAAAAAAACTGATTTTTTGTTTAAATGAAACTTTACCACTTATATGACTTGAATTTCAAAAATCCAAAATACATGGTTTTCATTAGGAATTAAAATTTGGTTCAATGGGATTAAAATAATTTTTTGGTGAATAGTAACTTTTATGTTTTATTAATCGCGATTAAAGGTAATTAGTGTAATTTAAGCTAAAAATAATGTTATAATAATATGAAATTACCCTGAAAAATATCCTAACCTTATTGGATGTGTCATGTAATACCAAACAAATCCATGGGTCAACTTGGGGACCCCATGGAGCCACTTGGGTAAGAAAATGACATTAATAACTTTTTATTTAATGTTAAAATAAAAATGTCACAAAACATGTATTATTTTACTAAAACAAATATTAAATGGGGTTATACAAGTCATATTTTTGACTATAAATATTTATTAGAAATCTAAAAATATTTCCTACATCATGATTTTTTTTATAATTTGTAGTCATTAAATAAATAAATTTATTTATGACACCATGATGATGCAGCGATTACCTGATTATTTAACGATTTAAATAAAATGAAAATATAATGTAAAATCTAAGACCTAAACTTGTCAAAAACCTATTGGATGGGTGGATTTATAAATATTATCACCTTATCCTGGAAATATATAATTTTGGGACTTTTAAAATCTGAAACGCATTATATAATAAAGAAACATTTTATAACATTCTAAGAGTGCCCCTCCTCCCTCTTATAAAAGACTCCCATCTATACCCCCTTACCCACACCTCTCAAGCCATTGGATCGGCCAAGATCTGCTCATTTTATCTGTCCACATCCCTCTCCTCATCCTAGAAGCCTTACCTTAGGCATAAATCTCTTCAAGAAACCCTATTGGTTCAAACCAAAGGGAGTTACACGATTTAAAGGTAATGTCTTCACTTGTGTTCTTTTGGTTTATTTTGCTTCTCCAACCCCATAAACTCTTTGTATTCCTTTCTTTTGTAACTAAACCAGTATCTTAAATATACTAGGATGTTGTTTTGAGAGTTATTTGATTTACACTTAAACACACCTCCGTCTAATGGTTAAAGAACATACTGTTTCTGGGTGAATTTCTGCCTCACGAAATGATGATTGTTCAATATTCCTTTAACACCTTTCATGGTGGCCATTAATATGTCACTATATTTTCATATGATATATATTATTTTTATGTTTTCCTTATTCTTATGTATTTTTCATTTATGGCGTACCTTTATGGTTTCCATTATGGGTAAACGCGATAATTTCATTTTAGGAAGTGCGGACTACCGCCCCCTCAATGTGATTTGATCCATTAATGCCATATGTGGGACATATAAATGATGGAGTTAATGATATTATATATGTTATTATACTGAAATTATAATATATCTTTATACAATTATGATTTCACTGCATCAAATACGAAATAGAAATGAAAGTAGAGTTCATTCGTACGTATGACTTACCGTCTCCATGAACGATGCATTTCATTTCTTACCTCTAAATGTTATATACTATTATAAATACATGTATATGTTGGATATATATGATATATATTATATCCAAATCATTAATATCATTCTTGATATACTGAACCTTTGACCACATGAACAACATGTAATTGTAAGAAGTCCATTTTTGACTTAAGTACCATTATCAACAAAACAAACTTTATTAACTTAACTGATTACATAATGTTTATAACATGGAAACAAGTTATATAAAAGGAATAGTAAACTTGAAAAAGGTTCTTAAGCAAGTAGAAATTAACTTTAGTTTATTATTCATGAGATTAAAGAGCGATCGAGTCAAGTCGGACATGAGGTAAGGGACTTCGTCTCAATATCCTTTCATTGGGGCACATTTTTGTTCTAATACAAGAATTTCTTTTATAAGGTGTATAAACCACTTCGAAGTTTAATTTTATACAAAAGGAATCTTTTTCTACGAAGCATTTTACTAAAAGAAAAAAAGAAATGTTTCTTTTATCGTACACGGTGACAACGACCTTTTTTGCCGCCGCGAGTATTATTTGGTCTTTGGATTCCTCAACAAGCCGTAATATTTTTAAAATGAAATAAATACCATATACTCTTTTATGTATTTTGGTATTAAAAATGGTATTTATAATGGATTTGTTATGTCAATATATTTAAGTGATATATTGTGATCGAAATGTGGAAATGTTTTCTTTCCATTATATTTGTTTTATGTCTTATGATTTTATAATGGTACTTGGACATTTGATGGGTGGTTACGTGATAAACCATATGACGGGCGGTTCTAGGAATACTAGGATGGATGGTTACGTTATAACCACCAATGCTTTGGGTATGGAAGTCGGCCGTATGGCTATTCCATTTAGTGATATGTGCAGAAGTCGACCGTATGGTTATTACATTTAAGTATGTTTATTTCCCAAGTGACCTTTATATGTTATGTGTTCTTTATATGGGTTTTATGGTAATATTTTGGTTAAAAAGGGTAATTAATGATATTTTATTCAGTGAAGAGTATTTACTACTTCTTAGAGGTGAAAAGTGTTGGTTGATAAAGTATTCATGGTTTACTTGATGTTTTGAAAAACTAACAGTTTTCCTTCTTGTTTATCCCTCAGTGAGCTTTTTATGCTCATTCCAAGTTTTTTTGAAATGTTTTTCATAGGACATAATGTAGAATAGGTTCAAGGATGGGATCAAGGAAAAGTCATGCTGTCTTAAACATGGAACTAGACATGATTCTTTTTTTCAAGAGTTCATGTTTTGTAAAAAAAAGGGAAACAATGTCGAAGTGTCTACTTTGTAATCTTTTGATATGTAATAGTTATGATATAACTCTCTAAAAATCAAAAACTGAAAAGATCCTGAATGGGAATTATTCATTTAATTCAATATTAACTAATGTTTAAGGTCGAGGCCTTATAGTTGGTATCAAGGGTCGGTTTAGACAACTTTAGGAGTTAGAAAATTGTAAAATTTATAAATTAATTTATGTTATGATTGAAATGATATAGAATTTAAAGATTACCATATTGCTTCACCTAAGATATTTCTATGTTCAGAATGGTTTTACGTAGAGGAAACAAGATAGTTATGTTGGGATGACATCAGGAGGAAGACAACCTTCCTAATCAACAACCTGAGATGGTCAGAATTATGACTGAACAATTTTTTGCAGTGATGGAACAGTTGAATCAGGATACTAATGGTGGTGGTATCCATGCATGAGATCATCCATATCAACTGTAGAGGAACATGTCAGTGGTGGAACATTTCATGAGGCAACATCCCCCATCATTCAGAGGATCATCTGACCCTATGCTAGATGAAGGGTGGATTAAATAACTAGAGAAGATTTTTGATGTCATGGAGTGTTCATAAAATCAAAAGGTTAGTCTTGTTGTTTACCGTTTTGAAGGTGAAGTTGATCAGTGGTGGTCGATGATGAAAAATGTGAGGGATAGTGATGAGATTGATGAACTTCTCTGGGACGAATTCAAAGGTATTTTTCTTGAGAAATATTTTCCTAAGGTGGTTCGTCTTAGGACGGAAAAACAATTCCTGGAATTGAGGCAGGAGGATGACTCAGTGGATGCTTATGAATCAAAGTTCACTCGACTGGCAAGGTATGCTCCAAATTTCATACGAGATCTTGATAGTAAAATCAAATATTTTTACTCAGGGTTAAATCCAATTTATTGAAGGGATTTATCTTCTCGTGAGTTCAAATGTTATGAAAAACTTGCTTGATGTGCAAAGAAGGTGGAAATGGAGTTTGCCGATGATCAGGTGTTCTTTGACAAACAACAGAATAAGAGGTCCAGTTGGCAGGAAAAGGGGAAGAATTCATCAACGAAGCAAGGAGGTAAGAAAACCAAATATCCATCCTGTGAGAAGTGTGGTAAAACGCATCCTGGAGAATGTTTATCCAAGTCTAAAAAATGCTTTCTATGTGGTAAGTCTGGTCATATTTCTCGTAACTATAAGGAAGATGATCAAGCAGGCAATTAAAAGACAGCGGTAAGATGTTTTAAGTGTAATGAAATGGGTCATTATGCAAATGAGTGTCTAACAAAGAACTAAACTATGGGAAAGAAGCCAGACTACAAGCAGAAAGGGGTGGTGAAATCCTTTGCAACTACTTTATCAGATGTTGGGCCATCGAATGAAGTAGTATCAGGTACACTGTTTTTTTGTTCATATTATGCCAATGTGTTGTTTGATTCAGGGTCAACACATTCTTTCATTTTTGAGAAGTTTTCTATTAAATTGGGAATTCCATCTCAAGATATGAATCCTGAACTTATGGTAAAAACACCCGGAGGGAATGTTGTGACAAAAAGAAATTATAAGAACCTTCCTATCCTTGTGTGAAGAAAGAATCTACCTACAAACCTTATTGTTTTTCCTCTGTTAGAGTTTGATGTTATTTTGGGCATGGATTGGATTTCTGTTTATCATGCTAAGATTTACTGCAGAGCTAAAGAGGTTTCTTTTTAGAAAGATTTATAGTTTGTGTACATGAATGAAGCTTTGCCTTTGATAACATATCACGAAGTTGAGAATCTAGTAAAAGATGGAAATGAATGTTACCTTGAACATATTGTTGAAAATAAAGGAACTGTTCAGATTAATGATGTGCCAATGGTAAATGAGTATCTTGATGTTTTTCCTGATGAGTTTCCTGGTATTATTCATGATTAGGAAGTTGAATTTACTGTTGACTTAGTTCCTAATTCTAAGCCAATTTCAAAACCCCCTTATCGAATGGCTCAAGTTGAAGTTTTAGAGTCAAATATGCAATTTCAGAAGTTATTAGATAAAGGTTTCATTTGACCTAGCACATCACTATGGGTTTCTCCTGTCTTGTTTGTTAAAAAGAAATATGGTTCAATGAGACTTTGCATTGATTATTGAGCCTTTAATAACATCACTATTAAGAACAAGTATCCTTTTCCTCATATCGATGATTTTTTTGATCAGCTCCAGGGAGCTCAGTATTTTTCGAAGATTGACTTGAGGTTGGGGTACCATCAGTTGAAATTAAAAGAAGCTAATGTTTCAAAGACTGTTCTTGGTACTAGATATGGCCATTATGAATTTGTAGTTATGCCTTTTGGGTTAACCAATGCACCTGCTATATTAATGGGCCTTATGAATAGAATTTTCCATGAGTTCTTGGATAAGTTTGTGGTTGTTTTCATTGATGATATTTTGGTATTTTATAAAAGTAAAGAGGAGCATGAAATTAATTTAAGGGTTATCTTGCAAAGCATAAAAGAAAAGAAACTGTATGGAAAATTCAGCAAGTGTGAGTTTTGGTTACAAAAAATTTCTTTCCTTGGTCACATTGTTTCAAAAAATGGAATAACTGTTGATCCTGCTAAAACAAAAGTTGTTGAAGAATGGCTAAGACCCACAAATGTAACTGAGATCCGTAGTTTTCTTGGTTTGGAATGTTACTACCGAAGCTTTTTTTAAATTGTTTCATGGTTATCTAGTCCAATGACTAAGCTAACTCAGAAGGGTGTTATGTTTATCTAGAAAAAATAATGTGATGATTGTTTTTAGGAGTTGAAAAGAAGATTGGTGAATGCTCCATTTTTGGCACTTCCTTCCAGGAATTGTGAGTTTGTTATCTACAGTGATGCTTCGTTGAAGGGACTTGGTTGTTTCCTTATACAGAATGATCAGGTAATTGCTTAGGCTTCACGTTAGATGAAAAATCATGAGGTAAATTACCCTACATATGATTTAGAATTAACTGCTGTTGTTTTTTCTCTAAAAATTTGGAGGCATCATTTGTATGGAGTAAAGTGTGAAATATATACTGATCACAAAAGTTTAAAGTATATATTAACTCAGAAATAATTGAACATGAGATAGACGAGATGGATGGAATTAATCAAGGATTACGATTTTAAAATTCATTACCATCCGGGAAAAGTAAATAAAGTGGCTGATTCTTTGAGTCGAAAAAGTAATGCATCATTAACCATGATACATTTGGAACGAGATCCTTTGGTTTTTGATTTGATGAAATGTGGTATAAAATTTGTAGGTGCAGGAAGTTCTTCTGTTTTGTATCAGGTGTCAGTGAGATCATCTCCATTAGATAGAATTAAGCAAGCGCAGAAGAAAGACAGTGGGTTGCAGAAAAAGTTAGAGTTGGTTCAGAAGGGTAAGTTGCCTAAATTTAACATTGATAATGATTGTGTTTTGAGGTTCAAGAAAAGATTATGCGTGCCTTGTGATTCACAGTTGAAGAAAGAGTTGTTATGTGATTCTCATAGTTCCCCGTTTTCAGTTGATCCTGGCAGTACTAAGATGTACATGTATCTGTGGGAGTATTACTGGTGGGATGGAATGAAAAGAGATATTGCCTATTTTACTGTGAAGTGTTTGACTTGTCAGCAGGTTAAAGGAGAGAGAAAGTTACCAAAAGGGATGCTGCAGTCATTACCGATGCTAGAGTGGAAATGGGAAAATATATCCATGGACTTGGTTGTGGGATTACCGAAGACATCTCGAGGTAATAATGGAATCTGGGTTATTGTTGATCGATTGATGAAATCTGCTCATTTCCTTCCTATTCGAGATACTTTGTCTCTAGATCAACTTGCTCGGTTGTATGTTAAAGAGATAGTCAGGTTGCATGGAGTTCCGCTCTCCATTGTATCTGATTGTGATCCCAGGTTCACTTTAACTTTTGGAAAGGCCTTCATAAGTCATTGGGTACTGAATTTAATTTTAGTACAGCTTTTCATCCGTAATCAGATGGGCAGTGAGAACGAAAAATTCAAACCTTGGAGGATATGCTACGTGCTTGCTCGATGGTTTATCAGGGAAGTTGGGACCAACATCTTTCTTTGGTTGAGTTTTCTTATAATAACAGTTTTCATTCCAGTATACAGATGGCTCCGTTTGAAGCATTATATGGGAAGCAGTGTCGAACTCAAGCTTTTTGGGATAAAGTTGGTGAAATGAAGTTTATGGGACAAGAATTGGTAGATGAGATGGCAGAAAAAGTTCATTTGATTCAGAAACACATGAGAACAGGTCAGAGCAAACAAAAACGTTATGCGGATAACAGGAGGAAGGATCTATCTTTTGAGGTAGGTGATCCTGTTTTTCTCAAAGTTTCACCATGGAAATGTGTGATGCGATTTGGTAAGAAAGGAAAGCTGAGTCCAAGGTTCATTGAACCATATGAAATTCTGGAGAGAGTTGGATCAGTTTCTTACCGAGTGGCTTTACCTCTGAGTTTATCTCAGGTACACAATGTTTTTCATGTTTTGATGTTAATAAAGTATATGTCAGATCCATCTCATGTTTTGAGCCCAGAGGTAGTTCAGTTGGAGGAGAACCTCTCTTATAAAGAACAACCAGTCCAGATTCTTTATGTAAGAGAGAAAGTGTTGCGAAATAAGGTAATTTATCAGGTGAAGGTTTTATTGAAAAACCATATGGTTGAAGAGGCAATGTGGGAATCTGAAAATGCTATGAGGGATAAATACCCCCACTTATTTTGACATGTGAATAAAATTGCGAGGACGCAATTCCCAAAAGGGGGGAAGGATGTAACTTTCCAGGTAAATAAAGAATAATACATTTTAATATTTAATAATATTTGCAAATTAAATATTAATTTTACTCTAAAGGGGTTGCTATGTTCGATAGCGTACCCGATACACAACAACGAGTTTCATTGAAATCTTACGTTGCACACTAGTAATATAATAATATTATTTTAAATGGTAGTTATCACGTAGCCATTGTATTGGTGGGAATGAATAGAAATAACTAAAATATGATTATATATGTTTGTAAATTTTTTTACATTTATCCAATAAAAGATAAAGGCTTAAAATAAGAAACGAATTCAATTTTAAGCATAAATACTCCAATATTCACTAAAAGATCGATTTATCGCCTTTTGATGGAGAACCCTCCTTAAAAATAGTTCTGGTTACTCTTATACATTCTATTGGACCAAATGAAATCCCTCTTTAGAATCAGGACATCAAAATTTACTTTGTGTATGTTTTTGGTATTTTTCCGATAAAGTTCATTTTTAATGAATAGTGAAAAATGTTATATTTTAATTCAAAACCTCTTTTTAATATAATTTATTTATATGATTAGATTATCTTTTGAATTGGTTTTAAAGTGAAATTATAATATATTTTTACCATTTAATCCAATGGTGGTCATTGGAATTAATTTCACGTTGAAATTGGACTTAAACAAGTGTCAATCTTTTGATAGATATTACTTCTTAAAAACACACTATTTGTTTTGACAGCGAGAATTAATTATTAAATTAATTAATGCAAATTATATGTTTTGATTTTTTTAAAATAGACATCATTTTTGAATTCGTAATATCAAATATATCTTAGGGTGAATTTTTGGTATTTTTCTGAAAAACTTCAATTTTTGATGAATAGTGAAACCACTATGTGGTAGTTAAAAAAACTGATTTTTCGTTTAAATAAAACATTACCACTTATGTGATTTGAATTTCAAAAATCCGACATACATGGTTGTCATTAGGAAGTAAAATGTGGTTCAATGGGATTAAAATAATTTTTTGGTGAATAGTAACATTTAAGTTTTATTAATCGCGATTAAAGGTAATTAGTGTAATTTAAGGGAAAAATAATGTTAGAATAATATGAAATTACCTTGACACATGTCCTACCTTTATTGGATGTGTCATGGCCTACCGAAAAAATCCATGGGTCAACTTGGGGACCCCATGGAGCCACTTGGGTAAGAAAATGACATTAATAACTTTTTATTTAATGTTAAAATAAAAATGTCACAAACATGTATTGTTTTACTAAAACAATTTTTAAATGGGGTTATACAAGTCATATTTTTGAATATAAATATTTATTATAAATATAAAAAGATTTCCTACATCATGATATTTGTTTTATAATTTTTAGACATTATATAAATAAATTTATTTATGAAACTATGATGATGCAGCGATTACCTCATTATTTAACGATTTAAATGGAATGAAAAGATAATGTTAAACCTAAGACCTAAACTTGTCAAAAACCTATTGGATCGTTGGATTTAGAACTATTAAAACCTTATCCTAGAAATATATAATTTTGGGACCTTTAAAATCCGAAACTCATTATATAATAAAGAAACATTTTATAACATTCCAAGAGTGCCCCTCATCCCTCTTATAAAAGGCCCCCACCTCTGCCCCCTTACGCACACCTCTCAAGCCATTGTCCTAGCCAATATCTACTCATTTTATCTCTCCACATCCCTCTCCTCATCCTAGAAGCCTTAACTTATGCAGAAAGTTTTTCAAGAAACATTTTTGGTTCAAACCAAAGGGAGATACCCGATTTAAAGGTAATGTCTTCACTTGTGTTCTTTTGGTTTATTTTGCTTCTCCAACCCCATAAACTCTTTTTATTCTTTTATTTAGTAACAACACCTGTATCTTAAATATACTAGGATTTTTTATGAGAGTTATTTGATTTACACTTACACACACCTCTGTCTAATGGTTAATGAACATACTGTTTCTGTGGATGGTGAATCTCTTCCTCACGAAACGATGATTGTTCAATATTCTTTTAACACATTTCATGGTGGCCATTTATATGTCAATCTATTTATAAATGATATATATTATGTTTATGTTTTCCTTATGCTTCTGTATTTTTCTTTTATGGCATACCTTTATGGTTTCCATTATGGGTAAACTCGATAATTTCATTTTAGGAAGTGCGGACTACCGCACCCTCCAAGTGATTTGATTCGTTAATGCCATATGTGGGATGTATAAAGGATGGAGTTAATGATATTATATATTATATTATACTGAAATATTAATATAACTTTATATCATTATGATTTCACTCCATTAAATATGAAATAGAAATGAAAGTAGCGTTCATGCGTATGTACGGCTTACCGTCTCCATGAACGGTGCATTTCATTTCTTACCTATAAATGTTATATACTATTATAAATACATGTATATGTTTGATATATATGATATATACGATATCCAAATCATGAATATCATTCTATATATAATGAACCTTTGACCACATGAACAACATGTAATTGTAAGAAGTCCATTTTTGACTTAATTACCAAATATCGACAAAATGAAATTCATTAACTTAAATGATTACATAATGTTTATAACATGACAATAAGTTATATAAAAGGAATAATAAACTTGAAAAAGGATCTTAAGAAAGTATAAATTTACTTTAGTTTATTATTCAGGAGATTAAAGAGCGATCGAGTCAAGTCAGACACGAGGTAAGGGACTTCGTCTCAATCTCCTTTAATTGAGGCATATTTTGTTCTAATACAAGACTTTATTTTATACGGTGTATAAACGACTTTGAATTTTAATTTTATACAAAAGGAATATTTTTCTATGAAGTGTTTTACTAAATGACAAAAAGAAAATTTTCTTTTAAAGTACGTGGTGACAACGACCTTTTCTACCACCGCGAGTATTATTTGGTCTTTGGCTTCCTCAACAAGCCGTAATGTTTTTAAAATGAAATAAATACCATATACTCTTTTATGTATTTTGGTATTGAAAATGGTTTTTATAATGGATTTTTTATGTCAATATATTTAAGTGATATATTGTGATCGAAATGTGGGAATGTTTTCTTTCCATTATATTTGTTTTATGTCTTATGATTTTATAATGGTACTTGGACATTTGATGGGTGGTTACGTGATAAACCATATGACGGGTGGTTCCATGAATACCAGGACAGGTGGTTATGCTATAAAATTTAATGAATTGTTTATGGAAGTTGGCCGTATGGATATTCCATTTAGTGATATGTGTAGAAGTCGACCGTATGGTTATTCCATTTAGGTATTTTTATGTCTCAAGTCACCTTTATATGTTATGTGTTCTTTATATGGGTTTTATGGTAATATTTTTGTTAGAAAAGGGTAAGTAATGATATTTTATTCAGTGAAGAGTATTTACTACTTCTTAAAGGTGAAAAGTGTTGCTTTGATAATGTATTCATGGTTTACTTGATGTTTTGAAAAACTAACAGTTTTCCTTCTTGTGTATCCCTTACTGAACTTTTTATGCTCATCCCAAATTGTTTTGAAATGTTTTTCACAGGGCATAATGTGGAATAGGGTCAAGTATGGGATCAAGGAAAAATCATGCTGTCTTAAACATGGAACTAGACATGACTCTTTTTTTCAAGAGTTCATGTTTAAAAAAATTGGAAACTATGTTGAAGTGTCTACTTTGTAATCTTTTGAGATGTAATAGTTATGATCTAATTCTCTGAAACACTAAAACTGAAAAGATCCTCAATGTGAATTATTCATTTAATTCAATATTAAGTAATGTTTAAGTCTAGGGCCTTATATAGCATCACAAAAGTCCTATACTCTGGTTAAACCTATTGAAAAAATCCATCAAGATGTCATCCCATTTCTGCTCAAGGACATCCAAGGGTTACACAAAACCACACAGAACAAAATCATATTCCTTTACCTACTTTCAATCCAAGCACCTTTTCAAGAACCCCACAACTTCCAATTTCATCCAAGGCCACCAAAAATGGCAGCCTTAGTCCATGGAACATCTAAGAAATTACTAGGTCTATTTTCGAGGGTCTTCGATGGAATTCATGAATAACTCCATTGCGCATTTCTACTGGAAAAAGTGGCCTCCCTTGAAACACCATCTGGTTCTGAATATCCTATAACCATCCCTCTATAGAATTACCATGGACAACATGATCGTGCATCAACTCTACCTCTGAGTCACCCCATTGAGACTCCTCCACCTACTGTATATGATAAGACTGCACCGTCATCTAAAACAAACATCCTCTACCACCATCCACCCTTGCATCTATGTTAAAGGCTTCCAAGTCCTCCATTTCTCTCCAAAAATCAAAAAACTTCTAAAAAACATCATTTCGTGACTTCCTACTCAAAATGACAACCAAAAAATTTCTATTTCCATATGTGTTAGAGGCCAAAAAATCATAGTCCAAAAGAAACTATATCTACCTCCAATATCATATATTTAGGTCATGTTGGAAAAAGATATGCCTCAATCTCTTGTTATATGTTAAGACCACAATGTTCTCCCCAATAAGGTAATGTCAACACAACTTCAATTAAAACACTACATCCACAAGCTCTAGATCATGGGTTGCATAATTATGTTCATGAGGAAATAACTACCTAGACCCATTAGGGATCACTACCTTCTTTTGTATCAAGACATACCCTAAGACATGACTGGACGTGTCATGGAAAACATCAAACAACACATCCCCCTCCCGTAGCGAATGCACCCGAGAACTGAACAACTTCCTCTACACCTAACTGAATACTTCCTAACATTGATATTTCTACATAAATTTTTGGTATTTCCTAGTTAGTTCTATAAATGGGGCTACAACTTGAGAGAAATCTGTCACAAACCCCAAATATTAGCCTGCGAGACCAAGAAAGCTACAAACCTCTGCAAATTATTTGGGTGCCTCCCTAGAAACAACTTTATCTACCCCTTTTCTTTAAACTTCTACACCCTACTAGTACACCACATGCCCGAGAAAATAGACCTATCATGTCCAAAAATTACACTTGGAAAACTTTCCATAGAGATGGTGGCACCGAAGAACCTACAAGATAGCTCAGAGATACTTGACATAACCCTATTCTATATTTTTGTAGATCAAGGTATCATTAATGAATATAATGATGAACTAGTCCAGGAACTCATGAAACAAAAAGTTCATAAGTCTCATGAAAACATTTGGTGCATTCATAACACCGAAAGACATGACTAAAAACTCTAAGTTTTCCATACCAACATCTGAAGGTAGTATTCGAGATATAACCCTCATTCACCCTTAAATAGTGATATCAAGACCATAAGTTGATATAATAAAACCAACCTTACTATCTCAGATGGTAGAAAAGATCATCGACCCTCAAAAGTGGATAATAGTTCTTGATTTTCACCACATTAAACCTTTGGTAATCTATGCCCAACCTCATACTACCATCCACCTTCTTGGAGAATAACACTAGATAGCCCCATACTGACACATTGGGCTTAAAGAATCATTTCTACAACAGATCATCAATCTGAATTCTCAACTCCCACAACATATATTCCTATATCTAATAAAGAGCCATAAAAATCAGAGATGAACCAGGTTATAAGTATATCACAAACTCAACATCATGTCGAGGGGGTAGTGTCACAACCTCCTCATGGAAAATTTCAAGGAACTCCCCAACCACCCTAGGAACGTCTACCATCCCAGCACCCACTGATTCCACTAATAGATCTATAAAAAAGGAAATAAGAGGCTACACATACCGACTACCCGCTTAAACACTCTACTCACCAACAAAAATCACACATTGGACATCCACATTCAAAAACAAGATTCTACTCCGAAAGCAGTCAATAATAGCATGCATAGAATATAGCTAGTTAATACCAAGTATGACATATTATGGATTAATATCAAGAATTAAAAGATCCCCATAGGGCTTATGTGGCCCCATCATTAGTCTACACCCTCAATACACATCAAACAAGCTTGTCTGGCCTCTGACTGGAATAGTCAACACCATGGGTATGGGAAACCTCTATATACCTTTTCCCATAGCATGAGATAGAGTTGGTGAAACAAAGGAGTTCAAAGATCATGAATCAAAAAAATAATAGATGATAAATTGATTATACCTATAATGATACTTGGATCATTCGTTGTTGTTACTTGAGCTACATGCAACTAACCACACCCAGCTCCCCTAACTCTCTACTGATTTTTGCCTCCACGACCATGCTTGGGTTGAGGTCAATGAGCTCAAGGAACATCTTGAGGTCAGCCTCCACCTACTCCATATTCCCTAGTTGGACTATAAGCCTTCCACCCATACTATTGAAATAGCCTTATTGGTAACTGATGTTGAAGGTGACACTGAACCTGTCCTCCTCGACCAAACTAAGCTTAAGTATCCACTAGGAATCAGTCCTAAAGATGGTCCAAAACCCCACATAAGAAACACATCAGACCCAATCCCACATGAAAGTCATGGGAACCAGAAGCTTGAAAGGGAAGCAGTTGAGGACGACTCCCAACTGGATGAAACCTTGAATTCCCATACACCCAATGAGTTCTACTGAAAAAACTGGTCCTTATAAAACCATGTTGGTATTCCTCTCATATAAAAACCCCTTCTGAGTGTATCCACTCAATAAATATTTTCTTCTTATGAACCACTAGGTACGTTGGAAACTTAAAAGGTGTTACTGCATACTGGATCGACGGATGGAGTGCCTCCTCAAGATGCGTCTCTCAGGACTCCTCCTCAGAAAAAAGATCTTGGGTGAAGCACAAATGGTCCTTGAACATAATCCTAAGCTCCCACATAGAAATACTTTTCTAATGGAGGGATATTAGCTCATTAATCTTCTCAACCGTCATGGTCGATGAGTGGAATATTTCCTAAAACCCATTTTGGAAGTCGAACCATGAATCATCTACCTCCCTCTACCCACCAAGGTACAACATCCACCACTGATGCGAATATCCTCTCATCTAACTAACCATAAAATGGACCATGTACACTGTCAGGGCTCCGATCTAACCAAAAGAGATCTCTATCTCTTCAAGAAAACTCTTTTTTTTCATAGCAGAAGCTCCCTCCTCACTATATTCGAAATACTATGATTTAAATATTTGAAACATCCTATTCCACTAATCATCATCCTCAAATAGATCAACCCTTATTCGATCAACCAAGTCAACCTGCTGAACCTCTACAACCTAATCCACACATGGATGATGAAAGTCATCCATAATTGAAATAGAAATAAGGATGTACTTATCCTGGTATTATGTATTCTCATTATGATATATTTTAATTAATTTTAATCCATTTAATTCATTTTATCCATTTTAACATTCCCCAAACAACAAAATTCAAAAAAGAAATAAATTCATCATGAGGAATGTAACTATCCAAGGTATATACCATGCAAGCAGTTACATATCACTTAGTCATTAAATAAGCTCAGAGTCTGTGCACTGGATCATGACCTAGTCGGTCTCCCTATACTATGTCACACACCAAGGTCTACTGAAATTGTTTCTATACTAATCCATGCATTCATCACTGTTCCTAACTATGAAATTCACCCCATCTCTCAACAATCACCTCTGATACCACTCTATCATGACCCTCTACCACCAAAGATACTTCAACAAGGGGAGAAAGATAATGACCTCCAAGTCCCACCTTCAGTTGTCTTTAGGTTGGTGACTAGAACCAAGGGCGTACAAATCTCAAAATTTGGGAGGCATTACCCTTTATAAGGAATCAAGATTGGGAGATATGATGTATCAACCATAATCCACCCCACGAAATATATATAATAAAACCAAAAACATACCACAATGCATGTGTAAATAAAACTAATAAAAATAAAAGTCTCTAAAGTAAAATACCCCAAAAAAAAATTCTAGATCAGTAACACTATAAATTTCCAAGGGAACGACTAGTGAGGCCCATCAATGTCCAAAAAGTCCTCCTAGAAACATGATAATAGTTTTTATATATGTAGGGTGAGAATACAGGTATACTCAGTAGGAATGACAAAGTCACTCATGTATAAGTGAAAGGAGAATACTAATTCACCCATGAGGAAAACAAATAGAACCACACAACACCTAATAGGTAGACTAACCATAAACCCAGGTGAGAATACAGGAATACTCAGTAGGAATGAAAAAGTCACTCATGTATAAGTGGAAGGAGCATACTAATTCACCCATGAGGAAAAAAATAGAACCATGCAACACCTAATAGGTAGACTAACCAAAAACACAACCTCACTAAGGCTTGGTCACAAAATGAAGCATCAAAGTAATATAATATAATATAAGGAACATGTATGATAGGGTATGCCACAACACTTTCTCACTGATTATCCACTCTCACACCCCAACTAAAAATGTCATGGAGATAAAACCTCATCTGAATATATCACATCACATCCCGCACAGACACACCTAGGACAAGCCTCACAACAAACCCCACCCACACACACCTAGGACATCACAACACATATCATTTAACTCACACACACCCGTACCATCAAAACAAATCTCATACCAAATACTCATGGGACAAAAAAAAATCTCACCCTGAAGACACATGGGACAACACACCACAACTCTTCTTAATAACACCTAGGACCAAACATCAAAAATCACCAGAAGAAACTGGGGACATTATTTCTAGGAATAGGGAGCATGGAAGAGAGAGTGGCTATCCATTCATACTCCCACTAGGATATTGGAAAAAGCACCCCCTAAGTGACTATACAGGAGTCATCACATAACGCTCAACATGGGTGGGGTGTATATAGAGATCACAAGGAAAATTCAATGTATACATACATGTATATAAAGACACACAATCTTAACCTACGAGTTTACAAGAAGATCACCAAATAACTCATAATCCCCCCCACATATACTGGAAATACTAAATTTACATCCCACAAAAGTAGAAAGCAGTCCACAGTTTGATTTCAGCCTTTAATTAATATTAAATGATTTCCCAGATTCTCTATTACCAATATGTTCCATGAAAACATGTAGTTTGATTTGTACTTAAATACCATCATCAATTAATCCATTAAACATGTTGTTTAAATAATTATCATGTAATAATTTTAGTTCATTATTATTATTCATTTATCCATCCATACCAACCAGGAAACTATCATGTCACAAAACACAATAAGTAGTAGAGTGAAATGAAATCCCAACAGTATAGTCCCAATCCATTTTCCACCACATCCCCACTGTAAAACCATATCACAACCATCATATCCCCACTGAAAAACCATATCTCATCCTTTTTCCATCCCCACACATGTCATATCATAGACTAAAATGCAACATACTTTCAGATTAAACAGGGGATCTCTTATTTAATTTCAATTTATTAATTAAGGGTGTTATCACAGAAACTGTATGATATTGGGCCATTGATTTTATCAACTAACTATGTTTATTTATACAATTACATATTACATGTTTTTTAGAAACGAAACAACACGAATTCCATTGTTTACAATATAGAAGTTCAAGAAAGGACCACTGAAAAACGTGATTTTCAGTGGGTAATTAGCCCATACAATTTATAAAATCAATAAATAACAAAGAATCCATAAGATCATAAGTCACATTTCCCGACCCCTTTATATTTAATTTACACCAATTATATTATCTTTATTAATTTGGAATAAACTATATCCACAAGGATAAATATTTATATACCCATCCCACATGATACATAATAAATAAAGACAATGGAAATCCTACCAAAAATAAAGATTATCGACACTCCCCTCATGCATCAAAAAGATAGGTGCATGTATAGAAAGAAACTCTCTATGGAAACACAAACCAACTAAAACAATTTGGTTACACAATTTGTATGGGAAGAAGGATTTGGTATACCACATATCAAGATAAAGCAGGACTGAAAGAGAGTAGGAAGGATCTTCTCTTTACCCGAATAGCCTGAAGGCCTTATTTTTTTTATTAATGATAATCCGTTGTTTAAGGGTTGAAGGGGAACCCGTACATGACCCGTAGGCCCAAGGCACAAGGCCCGACATGACTTGCAATACATGACCAGAAGGCCCAGAGGCAGACCATGCCCAATACATGACCCGTAGGCCCAACCCACTAGAATTTCCCCTCCCTAGAATCTGCATCATTGATCGCCTAGCTCCCCACATTGCATTGCTGATCGGCTAGCATTGCCCCATACAAAGCTGGACAATGCATGGTCCTGATGGAAGTTTACATACCCTCTCATTCTTCCAATCCAGTTAGCTCTGCTTCTGGAGACTGCTATTCTTGTTACTCTAATCCTTTTCTGAGGCCTGCTTTGTGTGAATTGGGCTACTCCAAGGTCTCAATGACCCGAAGGACCTATGGACCTAAGGCCCTATAGAACTAAGGCCCTGTGGACCCATAGGCCCAAACCGGTGGCCCAAAGGCCCAAATCGAGTGAATAGTTCTGTCTGCTATAGTACCGAACAACAACTACTACTGTACTACTATAGTACCCAGAAATTCACCTCCTCCCAGTTTTGAACCTCGGTCACTTGGATGCCAAGCAGGAGCCCTTACCAATCAGGTATGGGCTCGTTGGAATCTTCTCTTTAGAAATACTTGATCCTGAATATTTCGGATTAGATATAATGTTTGAATTTCTATCAAAGATGTATCTAAAAAAAACCACATAGTTTTTCCATTTTAACATCTCCAAACATTGGAGAAATTTAATATTTGATTGATAGCCTTTTAATTGGTCTCAAAACCTCTTAAATATGGCATTAAAATCTTTTCTCATCAAAAAAGGAGAAAGAAGGGAAAACTAGAAAATTCTAAAAATTTAGAAAAATATTGAATGGAGTCACTACCACAACCAGATGAGTCACTATCAGTGAGTTAGTGTTAGGTGATCCACTGCCAGTGAGTCACCACCAAGGATCCACTACCAAGGAGACACTATTTGGGAGCCACTACTACCTATAGGGATCCACTACTGGGGATCCACCTCTATGGATCAACTACTTGGGAGCAACCCTTAGGGATCATCCTCTAAAGAGCCACCTCTAGGGAGACACCACTAGGGATCCACCACCAGGGAGCCACCGTCATTTGAGTTACTACGAGGGAGTCACCACCAGGATGAGTCACCATTGGAAAACCAGAACTTTGGAAAACTATTGAAATGAGTCACCATTGGAATGACTCACATGTCCCAAAAACACCCTAGACTATCCCAAACACCTCAATAATTAGATATTTCTCAATGTAATGGGTGATATGGTCTAAGATGTTACAATTTTTTTGTGTAAAACAAATATTTCCATAAGTTTGTTAATCTTATTTATAACTTCTAATTTAATGTCTATTTTATATATTATTATATATAAATATTTTAATAATATTTTTTTATATAGAACTCAGTATGATGTGCAACACAAGCTATCGAATAAAGTCTTTACTGGGTGTGATGCAAGATAACATAGTATTTCATGTATTGAAAGATATATAATATATTAAATTTATTTCAAAAATTAAATATACCATAAATTCTCTAGCATTTATATTCATTTCTATGTTTGGTGTTGTGTGTCATACACTCTATCAAATAAAAATTACTCTTTTTGAATTTTCAGGGTGTTACAATGACTTTTGGAATTGTATCCCGACTATTATGAACAGTAACCTTCTAGTTCAGAATAAAAAACTGAATGTTGTGATTGTAAATTGAACTAAAAAACATGGAAATGTCTTATAAATAATATTTATACTGCTTAATCTTAGAAAATATAAATATTATAAGTCCATTAAATAAATATAAAGATTTGAAACTTAGTGAAACTATAAGAACATTAATAAGAAATTTTATAATAATGTATTTTTTTAAAAATTATATTACAGATTAAAATTAAATACATCATAAAATTATTTTAATATAATGAATTTAATTTTTAGAATCCACATGTTGAATTTTTTGAAGGGTTATTTTTGGTAATTTTCTAAATTACTCTAATTTTTAAGTGAACAATAAAAATAAATTTTTTATATATCCAGTGTATTTTAATTACACCATCCAAGAGGTAATAATTACATAATAAATTATATAAGTTAAATAAATATCTAAAACTCATTTAATAAGATAATTGATTCATTAAAAAAAATATAGATAAATTACAAACATAAAATGTTTTTTCCGAAGTCTAAAATTATAAAGTATTTAATTGAAATAATAATTTTACATTTATTCTTCTTTCATTTTAATAAACTAATTAATTCGGTTTTATAAATCTTTACAAGTCATAAAATAATTTTATTTTTTAAATTTTTAATTATAATATCATAAATATAACCGTTACATTTTTTATCCAAAAAATTACATTTTATTCAATTTTTTAACCAAAAAATACACCTCTATTTATGTATAAATACCCCTATCCATCCCCTTGGAAAAACACATTTCTAAAACTTAAAAAAGAAAAATATCTAAGAAAATTCTTTATCATTATACCATTATAATCCTTAGGTATGTTATGGATTCACTCAAATTCAGGAATTCATAGAGTTTGGTGAAATAGAAAAGAAGCGACAATGAGAAGAAGGCTAGGTTACATTGATTTTTTTCTCATTTTTATATTATCTTCCTTATTATATCATAATACTTTTAAATGAAAAAAATTATAATATTAGTTTACGTTTTATGTTAAAATTATATTAATTATTTTAACCTACTTTAATAATAATACTTATGGTATATTTATATGTAAGGCTTCTCTTTCCTCTCATTTTGGTAATGTCCTGTCAATGGCCAGTTGACTTCATATGAGGAAATTTCCAACTATCTGCATATAAATTCCTTAATTGATAGTTAGTATGAATTATATATTGTATATAAATATATAATTTCTTTTATGCTAATCTTTTGGAATTAATTTTACTTATTTATAAATGACCTTGAAAAAAATAATGAAATCATAACAATATGGGATAATTTAATAAAAAAATTAAATCAAAACAATTCACCTTTAACCATGATTGATATAAAATTGAATAAAATAATAAAAATTAATTAATAGTGACATATATGAATATAATTACCCTCTTTTTTCATGAGTTTACAAAAATAATTTTCTTATATATGAGGTGTAAATGAGATAAAACCAAATAGGGTTCCTAGTAATGGGATTCTCAAACCCAACACATTATTTTTATGTTTTCTCATCTATCACATTATTTTCAATATATATATTACTATAAAATCCTTAAAATTAATTCTCCCTACTATTTTTTTTCTGGGATATACATGTTCTTACATTTCTGAAGTGATTTCAGGGAATATTTCACTGTTTATTTTTCAAAATTAAATTATTTTCCAAAACATATCATTGAATCCTTTTGAGATATTTATTCTCCACTCTAGGATGGTGATATTTTAGTCTAAAATATGATCCACCATATTCATTTGGTAATCCTAAATTATATTCATTAATGTATTCGTTATGAAATCTTTATGAAATCTATTCCTATCGACGAGTTTATTTTTTTTACTATAATTGTTATATTTTCTCTATCCATGTGACATGATTGATCATATAAATTTTATGATGTGATGAGTATAAATGAATGTATATGGACATAAAATTCAGTATTTAATGTGATATATCACATTATATATGGTTTATTACACATGTACATGATTCTTTATTTATTAAAAATTATGATGTTCGGATTTATGCGCATATGTTATGGATGAACTTGATGATAAAATTTCTCACAAATTTGTGGGGGGGGGGGGGGGTTGACCACTATATTATGATGTTTTATTATTATGTATATCCTATATTATGTTCTATTTTCAAATTACTCATTCATTATTATGATGATAATCCTATGAATATAATATGTTGATGATGATCTTGCTCACCTATGTTATAAAATAGTTTATATTTCATGTTTCTTCAATTTAATTCTTCCCCTTATTGGGATTTTATCTCACCAAATTATTTGATGTACATTCTCAAGGGATTATATCAACTAAGGAGAACATAATAGGTTTAGGAGGGCTATGAAGAAGGAATGAGACAATTTTTATGTTTTATTATGAACAAGTGATATATTAACAAAATCTTCCCAAGATAAAAAACCTTTGGATCCTGAAATGGATTAAAATTATGTTATTTGTCTTAAAAATGGCACGATTATCATGTAAGAATATTTTGGGTTCATTGTTATACCAAATTCAATAAACGTTTAGGGTGTTTAAACATAACATATTTGACAACAAATGGTCATTAAATCTGATGTCATAATGTATGGACATATAATCACATCATTACAAAATAACCAGTACATGTAAATAGTGATTCCTTAGTGGAAATAATCCATATTTGGACATAGATTACTAGAGAAACATGCTAATGGGAATAACATCCCTATCCTTGGGAATTATAATTTTAGGAAAAAATGTCCCTTGTATCACATGTGAATACAATAATGGTCATCATGTCCCATAAATAACCATAAACATAATAGAATTTTATCCCCTTCAATGGATGTATCAAATAATTGGAAGTGTATCCCAATTACACAAAAAAAACACATAAATGGACAAATAATCATGCCTCCATCGATATCAAGGACATGTGGGAATTACATTTATTGCGCCCAATGAATTATTTTTACAATTATGGGTGTTCTATTTATTTTAAATAGCCATAAAATTTATTAAAATCCGATGAAAATTTAAAGGAAAATGACGATGAAGTTGGAGTTGTCTATAGGGATTCCAGAGGATATTACTCTACATGTTAATTTATAAGAATATTGTACATATAAAGAAATGAGACCTAATTATGTTATGTGATAATGATCAAGGATGGATAATATATTAATATGAGTGAAGGAATTGGATTTCTAGAAGTAATGAATAAGAATAGAGTCTATGATACTAATATACAAAGTTAAATTCGTAAAGATAATTATATACCAAATAATTATAAATATTTTATGATTTTTGATTTGATATTTATTTGATTTCATGAAAAATTATGAGTTTTGATGAAGCATAGTAGATTACAGTAGTTTATGGGGTAGATGTAACACAAGAATATGTTTCTTGAAAGTTATAGAATATTAATGTGAATGAAAATTAAAGATAAAGACAATAGTAAAAATAATTAAACATTGGAATTTACTTCCAGATTATAATTATGTGAGTGGTGATTGAATAATAATTTACATAAGCGATCATATTACCAATTTTTGGAATTATAGGCCCATGGAAATTGAATCATAATGTTGAGTCAATGATATATTGAAATTTGATATCATAGAATAAAATATTGTTATGATTATTGTGACCTAATTTAAAGTCACTTAGAGAATAATATCGTTATTTATTATAGCTGGAAGATGATAGTGGATGATGGACTATAAACACTTGTCTATGTCTTGATAACATTATAAGGTTAATACAGACCTTTGTAAGGTTAATATATAGTGCTTCATAAGGTTAGAATAATTCATAAGGCTCCTTACAAAAACAACCTTTATTATGTTATTTCAAATATATTAAAAGGAATTTGAGAAAAATATATATAAAAGGATAGAAAATCCTTTAGGTCAATAGATTTTCAAAATTTTAGGAGTCAAAGGATCTGAAAGTTAAACTATGATATAAGGAGATGTAAATGTTGTTTTATGATGTTATTGAACAATATGGAATCTATAAAGAGTATGGAGAGTAAAAAATTTATTTGGTATGGAAATTAAGTCATATGATGCATGAACTGTGATTTTAAATGAAGATGAATCACACTTACCTAAAGAAGATGTGTTTTATGTAGAGTTGATAAAAATTTAAATCGAATAATGATAAAAGAATAAAGGATGATATAGAAGGACCCAAAATAAGGTGATAGGAGGAAGAAGTGATCTATGAGATCTTCAAAATCTGGAGAAATTTTTCATGAGGTTGAAGTTAAACCATAAAATTAATAGGTGGTGTGAAATTAGTTCAATGCTAGGACAATCAAAATATAATAGACCAAACATTAGTGATATTATAGGTCAAATCATCAAAATTTATGTAAGATGGTTTTGTTGATCTCTTTGACTGATGATAAATAAAAAGATTCGAAAGCTTGAAGGAATGATCCAAATAAAAAAGAGATAAATAATTTGAATAATATTAAGGGTAACAACCTTGAGAAGAAATAACTATGATAAACTCAGAATAAAAATAATTAAGTGTTAAGTTAATAGGAATATATATTCATCAAATTTTAGTAGAAATAAAAAATAGCCTATGATTATATGATTGGAATTTAAAGTGATCAAGAGTTTTGTTAATATGCTACGAAATGAAGTGTGGATATTTTTTTTGGAAATAAAGATTAATGAATTCAAGAATCTTGTGAAACATAGCATAATGTTTTTGGTGTTTCTAATGTAATGGAATGTCTGGGTGATATTTTTTTAAGATAAAGATAGATCCTAAAATAAAAGATTAAATTTGAATTTTATAGAATTTATAATACCATAATATTCCAAGAGACTGATTGAAAGTTAATTTTTTTTTTTAATATTTAACAAAAACGAGAAAAAAATAATAAAACCCTTCAAGGGGGACAAAAATGGTGCAGACCCAGGGCATCCCCACTAACCACACACTGACATTCAAGGGGAAGAGAGAGGGGGATATCAAAAAACACAAGAGGATCCTCCTGACTGCCCTGGCGGGCCAGCAAATCGGCTGCGGAGTTAGCTTCTCTCCAGCTGTGATGGATAAGCCTTCCATGGTTGGATTCTGCCTTGCACCATCATATAATGTAATTCAAGTCCCAAGGAATCCCAAACCTTCCTTGTACCGCCTTAACCAGGACCTCTGAATCAGATTCAATTTCTGAAACTGCCAATCCCTTCTCCTTGCAGATCAAAAGGCCCGAGAGAAGGGCTCGAGCCTCTGCCCTCATGGAATTTCCAGGTCCGTAAAAAGCACTAAAGGCAACGTACACCGATCCCCAACAGTCCCGCAGCAAGCCTCCACCCCTCATTACTCCCTCCATGCAAGAACCATCAACATTGAGTTTCAACCCAAGTTTAGGTGGCTGCCATTTTATCCAACTACCAAGCTTCTTTTGAAGTCTGCAAGGTTTCCCAAGGGAGTTACAAACCTCCACCGACTCCCTCCCCCCTTTAGTCAAGGACTCCAACTCCGCAAAGAGAGTTCATAGCCTTATCAAAAGGGATAAGGTAGACTTTTTAGATCCCAATCTAACCTGATTGCGCGCCTCCCACAGGACCCAACAAACAGCCACCAAGATAACGGCCCTGATGGACCTTTCCATAGTCCTGTCTTGAGTTCCCAAGAACCATGCAGCCACAAACTCTGAAGAGGTCCCAAGCATTCCATCGTTAACTGGTGAGTTGGAGAAAGAGGACCAAAGAATAGAGGCCCATTGTCCCTGGAAGAAAAGATGTACCACTGATTCAGTTCTTGGAAAATCACAGCAGAAGCACCGTGATCCCAAACATATTCCCTTCCTCTGTATATTCTCCTCTGTTGGTAATGCAATGTTGATAACTGTCCACACCAAGAAATTCATCCTCGTCGGAATCTGCTTACACCAAAAGAACTGTCCCCCTTCCACTGAGGATCTCTCAATCTGTAGAATCTTCCTGTAGTCGCGGGTGTTGAATCTGCCCGAAACAGCCTCCGTAAAACAGCATGTATCCGGTTCTCTACTCAAGACGATATCCATAAACATGTCCCGCTGAGTGGGACTCAATGCCGCCTGTATAACATCAGACTGAATACAAGCTTCCCTGAAGGACACTTCCGGAAGTGGACAGCCTTCAAAGGCCAGAATCTCACCCGCCCAATTATCATGCCAGAAACTAATATCCCCGTTACCTATAATCCACCTGGAACAGACCCGAAGCACCCCCATATGATCGAACATACATTTGGCCAGCCTCGTCACCCCCTGCAAGTTGCATTCCTCACCCCAACCGTATCTCCCCTTGAAAAAAGTTGCCCACAGTGACTCTCCCACAATAACCTCCCATGCAAGTCGTGCTTGTAGCCCAAGAATAGTATCTCGAATATCATGCAGACCAACACCTCCTTCATCAACTGGGCGTGCCATCCTTCTCCATGAGGCCCAATGACAACGCCCTTCTGTCTTGGCATCCCAAAGAAACGCAGTCAGTATACTTTCCATTTTCTGAATTGTGCCCTTCGGTGGTTTCACAACAGAGAAGACATGCATGGGTATAGAGAGGAGCACACTATTGATCAACATGATCCGACCTCCAAATGACAGGAGTTGGTTCTTCTAGTTCATGATCCTTCCCAATAAACGATCCATAATTCCAGAGAAGAGTTGCTTCCTGACCCGTCCATATGACAGTGGAACCCCAAGTTAGAGAATAGGAAAATGCTCTTGATTGCACCCAGTAATCCTATGAATAACTCTACAGCGTGGTCTCGAGTACTTCGAAGAGATAAACACATTACTCTTCTCAAAATTGATAGATTTTCCACTGAGATGATTATAACTAGCCATTAAGCCTCTAAAATGATTTAAGGACCTGCTCCGACCATTCATGAAAAATAGAATATCGTCAGCAAACATCAAATGAGTGATATTCCCTGAGTTCCCCTTTCCCACGTACGGTTTTAGTTTTCCTTCTAACAGACTCTTCTTCAGATTCATAGAAAGAGAATCCTGTGCAATGATAAACAAGTATGGGGATAAAGGGTCACCTTGTCTCACGCCCCGGACAGTTTTGAAGAAACCAAAGATCCTCCCCATCATTGCCACCGAGAGCCATGGTGAGGAGTAGCACCTGAAACATAAATCACAGAAACATTCCTGGAACCCGAAACCCCTCATTACCCTAATAATGAAGCTCTATTCCAATTGATCATAATCTTTGTTCATGTTGACTTGAATGATGATATTAGAACCAACCGTCCGCCTATTGACGTCCTGAACTAGTTCACTTGCAATACCCACCGCCCCCTGAATATTGCGGCCCTGAATAAACCCGTGTTGCTCAGCCGAGACCACTTTGGGTAAGAGTTTTGCGAGTCTCCTCCCAATCACTGTGGCTTAGATCTTATAAGACACATTACAGAGGAAAATGGGGCGGAATTGACTGATAAGATGGGGATCTTTCACCTTGGGAACAAGCACCACCCTTGATGCCGTTACACCCCTGTTTAAAGAACCCCCCCAGAAAAAGTCTTGAATAGCATACACAATGGTAGTACCAATAATATTCCATGCAAAAATATAAAAGGACGCCGTAAACCCGTCTGGACCAGGAGCGCTTCCTGTGGGCATGCTCATCCGGGCCTCTATAATCTCCTTTTCATGAGGAAGAGAGGTTAGACATTAATTATCATTCTCATCCAACAAAACGGGAAGTCCACCTAAGAACCCAGAGACATCTGCATCATCTCTCACATAACCGGATGAAGGATATCCCGCCAGAAGGCTCTCGAAATGCTTCAACGCTAACTTGCCAGCCACTTTCACATCGGACGTGAAAGAACATATTCCAATAGGACATTACATTTATGTGAATTGTATCTCATTATAATGATTCTAAGATAGAAATTCAGTGATTCAATAACCTGGAAGGAAATTTCATGTTTCAAGATGAGATTTTTGGAAGATTAAAAGATAGTCGACAATAAGTTTTATAAAGGTTAAATATAGAATTTGATTTAATGATTGTTTCAAATTCCTATTCACATGTTCACAAGATTTATCAATAGATATTTGGCTATATAAATTGGGAAGTCCATTTAGATGTGAAGATAATTCTAAAGCTATTATTGGTGGTATTATTATAAATAACATAACAGAGGAAGTAGTCGACCGAGTGCGTTACAAAAGATCATCTGGGTTGATGTTTTTAGAATATCTGAAATTACACTTATAAAGAAGAAGTGTGAGGTTTTTTGGAATTTATTAAACTGAAATATACAGAATAAGACCATTTTCTCATTCCCACCTATTGATATTATAGACATTAAATCTCTTGATGGTGTGAGATCTAGAAAATATGTTTTTGGAAGATATATAAATAAGTTCAATGTTTATGTTGATTATATGATATGATTTTATAATAATTAATGGGCCATTCTAAGGGAGGAAGATCATTCATATAATTTTGAGACATATTAATAAAATTATCAATCATATTCAATAATTTGGTTGATTTGTTTAATAATAGTTGGATTTTGTATAACTTAGAATAATTTTTCACATATACATGATGTTGGGATTATGATTCCTGACTAAATTTTGAGTAATTTAACTAGATATTAGAGAGTTGGATGATACACGATCTATATTGGTCTTGTATTGAAAATAGATCTCTATATTGGATTATAGGTGGTTTAGATAGTGATACCATTGAATGGTTGTATACAAGAGTTATAAAGACCGAAGGTAATAATATATTTAATTTATATCATTTCCATAATTTAAATATTAAATCTCACAAATTAATCTCACAATCCCAAAAGGAGGTTTATTATCTTTAAGAACCAGTTACAAAGGGAACTTACATGACGAAATATTTATGGACGAATGAGCCCTTAAGGGGCTCTGCAGTACTAGGTTTCCCACCCACCGCCGTCTTCCTCTCCCCCGTTGGCTGACCTTACCTTGTCTCTTAGCTCGATGCGTTTGTGACGTCGCCTCTCGTCGCGCGGGCTCGTCAACACCCTCGGCATCTTCCCTCATTGCTTCCTCCTCATTCTAGCTTCAGATCTGGATAGTTTGTTTAGGAGGCGTGATGATGGTCCAGGGTGTGGGTTATTGGTCCTAAGATTTGGTTCTTTTGTTGTGTTACGAGTCGGCTGTTCGGGTTTTGGGTAGATCTGGTCTTCGGGTTTGGTTCTAAAGGCGGTGACGGGTATTGCTCAGAGTCTATGTTGTCTTGTGTTGGTTGTGCTGATGAATCCATTCAGGTATGTGGTAATGTTTTAGTGTTTCTTTTGGAGGCGGCCATCTTGGTGATGGTTTGGACCTGATCTCGTCGACGGGGGTTTTCCGACGAGGATTGGTTGCATTTGATTGTTGTGTGGTGATGAATATGGTGTTTTTGTGGTTTCTCATTCTCTGTTGTTCTCAACGGGTGTCCGTCCTGTTGTTTATCGCGGTATTTCGGCGATGATTTTGTGATGTGCTGAGGGTTTCTGGCTCATTTAAATTCGATGAAGTGGGTGTTAGCATGATGTCGAAGGGATGACAGACTGTTTTCCAGTGAATGGTCTCTCTGACAATCTAGTTTGGTGGTGTTTCAGGTTTGTAGGAGACGCATCTGGGTTCTGTGTTTTGGCTGCGGCGGCGAGGGACCATGGTTGATCACTGGTGATTTAGACATCTATGCGGTGATGCTGGGGGCGTGGCTCGAGGTGGTTCACTGATTGAAACACCTCAGTCACCGTGTCTGTGATGATGGGTCTGGATTTTGATTTTGAAATTTGAATCTGCTGTTGTGATTTTCTTTCTGGTTGGCGGGTTCCACGACCGCCGTTTAATGTTGAATTAGTGTCTATATGGTTACCAGTAACCCATAAACCGGCTTTTAGAAAATGGGAAAAAATGGGTTACAGACAAAGGGAACTTACTTAATAGAAATTGTGAACATTCATTCATAATAAAACCATACTATATTCCCTTTGATTCTTCACATTTGTTATAATCATATTCATAACTTAAGGAATTAAAACATAATAAATATGTGAGATCAAACAATCAATAATGGAAAAAATATCATTATGTAACAAAGGGTTAAATCATTAGTATATGATAATAATCGAGTAGGGGAAATTTTATTTATTTAATATAATACGGAATAATAATATTTTTCCATAATCCTTGACAGCAAGACATGTAATCTCAAATGATAAATCATATACCATATTATAGTTAGTGAAAAAATGGGGAAATAAATACGATTCATTAAGTATAATAATAGGCATAAATCTATGGAATGTTAAGGAAATGAATAATAAAAGTAATTTATAGAACTAACATAGGTGTATAAGTCATAAAATATTAGAGTGGGAGTCACTACCAATTTCCTATAATATAGGGGAGTAGGCATCACTACCTGATTCCCAAAGTTGATTTGGAATCACCAACTAATTCCCATAAATATATTGAAGCACACAACACTAATGTATTACCATAAACATTATGGACAATGCCTCACAAAAATATCCGTAAATTGTTTTTGGAGAAGGAATCACTAGCTAATTCTCATTAATATAGTGGAGTAGAAAACACTACAAGATTCTCATAAACACAATGGAGTAGACAAAAATTTGATTCCCATGGTAGAGGGAGTATCGATAATCATTTCCCATAATCGTATCATTAGATATATATTCTTTATCCATGAATTGGAGGGTGATATTGAACCCCACACATCATCAACTGTACATATGTTAACTACAATATATCAATATTTCAATATATCATGAAAAACCATTAGAAGATAACCATTTTCACAATATTTCAAGATGGTATAATGAAAACTAAATTCATTTTTTAAAATGGATGATACATAAAATTAAATCACCCCAAAATATTATTTTATAAGATGATTTATAATTTGATTCATAAAATATAATTTCCATGTAAATTAATCCTTCATATATAATTATGAAATCTTCTAAAGAGACAATAAAAGAGTTTTTAGACGATGATTTTGACTTTGACGTAAGTGATGATGTTATGGGTCACTGTAAAAAAATTTATTTTCAAAAGTAAACTTTTTATAAATTAAAAAATAATACATTTTAAAAATAAATATCTTTCAAATTATCTGAATATTATATTTTTCAAAATACATAGAGCCATAAATATGGTGGTGTGATGACACATTGTAAAATTATATATTTTAAAAGGAATCACCAATAAATAATCCTTAAACAATATATAAAGGTTAACGAAGGTGAATGAATGTTTGAAAAACATTTACCCCAAAAAATAAACATCCATAATTGATCCTTTAAAGGACATAAATTTTATCAAACGAAGTGTGGAGTTAAATACAAAAAATTTGATTTTTAATGGGTTGAAAACCTATTTAATTTTTGGAATAACATTATTGAAAAACCACATGAAAAAAGAGTATCCAAAATATCATTTTAAAAAGAGGAAATTGAAAATATTATGGTTATATAAGATAATAGATAATCAAGATTCCATATAAAATGCATAACATTAGTGAAAAAGAAATAAAAATGAGGGAAACCATCAAGTGGATGGGAATTATTCTCAACAAATATATTATTTTGAGATTGAATTACATCAATTTAAATATTTAAAACACAAAATTATCTTTTTTTAGATAGATTAATTATATTAAAATAATAGAATATAATAAATCATTCTAGAAAAACTATAGTAAGAAATGAATCATTATGACTCAAGAAAGAAGTTATGTCAATAAAAATGCTTACAACTTTTGAATATTTTGTTCCAAAACCTCATTAGATAAATAAAATTGAATGGGAAACTAAATATCATGATATATAATAGAATCATGAATCAAATATATTAATGGGCATTATATAAAAATTTTCATTGAAAAATATTGTATAATAAGAAATACGTCCCAATGGGAGAAAACCGAGACAAGAAACCCATATCATGGTCATGATTTGTTTTTCACCAACATAGATTATATAATAATAAAATTATGTCTGTTAGATACCATATTAGGAAACTTATTCATCTATATTTCCTTAAATAGGGACCATTTATATTCTTATTCTATTTATTTTTTATATATTTTTCACTTAAGGTTGTGTGGAAATTTAATCAATGTCAGGATATTTTTTATAATTTTAAGGATTAAATAGGATATTTTCATACTCAATTAAATAATGAACAATACTTTTAAAAAACCATAAAAAACAATTATTTTTTTATTAAATTATAATAATGTTAGTATTTAATTTCCCACGGTCATATATGATAGAGTCTTATAACATTGTTCAAATAGGTGGATAGTCTGACCCAAACATGAACATGCTATAATTAGATGGGTGGTTAGGGTAATGAAATTTTTTATTTTTAAATAATATCATTAAAATAGAAACATAATGATGTTATTTTTTAAGGTTTTCAATTATTCAAAAAACTTAACTTTTTTGAATACCCATTACTTTTCAATGATATCATTACACCATTTAAAGGTCAATGACAACAAAAGTATGAAATAATGATGTTTTTTGTGAGATAATGTCTAGAAAGATTCCACCAACAATTTTCCCACATTTATAAACAAGTTTCAAAACATTTAACCCTTGAATATTAATATTTTACCACTTGGTTTTTACCTTGGTAACTAGTTATTTATCTAGTTTTTTTATATTTAATTAAAAATATATGATAACTCTTCTAACCATATTTTAATGTTATAAACCTAAATTTAGCTTATATTAAATAAAATTAAATTTCTAAAAATTATAAAATTATTTTTTAAATTAAATTATATAATTTATTGGAAAACTATTTTGTATAAAAACCATGTTTTAGCCATAATGTGCTCTAAATCATATATAACATTAATAAAAATTAAACGAGTGGCCATATATTTGTATACATGAGTAAACAAATATAATAATGAAGATATATAACATGAAAATTAAATTTATTATACATAAATTAAAAACCATAAATTATATAATATTTTGAAAATAACCCTTTCCCCATTTCCATGTTCATTATCTATAATCATAATAATTATTATTTTATTCTTAAAATGAAATTTTACTTATTAATAATAAAAATATTGAGCAAAATTTGAAATACTTATTTTTATATTTAGTTTATATAAGTGATTAAATATATTTTATACTTTAAGTGAATAAAAATAGATTTTATGTGAAAATATATCTTATATTTGAAAAATGGAAATGTTGTGTTTTATAAATTCAAAATATTATTTTAAATATGTTTTATTTTAATCTTTTCAATATATATTTATATATATATTTAAAGAAAAAGGTTTCAAAAACATTTAATTCATTATTTTATTGTGATAATGTCATAAATGTGATGGTTTTAGAAAAATTGTTATGTTTTCACTATTCCCCTAAAAAAAATTATTTTAGAAAAATGTAAAAAATTAATCCCAGGATAAAATTGTCAATTAAATCAAAAAATGAAGTTAATTTTTTAAAATTAAAAATCTAAAATTTTATAAATAAATATTTAAACAAAATCATAAAATATAATGAAAATTTTGTTTTTCTATGAATTTAACTTTTCAATGTACTAACCATTCTCATTATTATATATTATCAGTTAGTAGTAAAATTAATATATATTATTCATGTAAAAAATATCTATAATATTTTTAATTTTATAAAATAAAAGTAATATACATATTATTTTAGGTAAAATATATTTTTATATCATAAGCTGATTTTATTAGTAATCTAGCTACAAAAATTGAGTTTTCTAAATGCATCAGTATTTAAAATTATCATTAATTATATTTCATAAAGGGGATAAATTTATTTATACCCTCCAACATAATGACTATATTATAGCAGATATAAAATATTTTGTGGTTTGATTTGGTTTGGTGTTGCATATGAAGCAAGTTATTGAACACATTAAGATATAAAGGAAATATTATTTTATAAAATATTGTGTTTGTGGGTGGTCATTATTCCCCCATTATATAAATTATTTCCTCAAAATTTTAATTAATACTTACTAATAAAATTGTTAAGGATCTCTTAAGATTCAGTTTTTAAAGAGATATCAACATTACAAACTTTGGAAATATATTTTTTTCATAGAATATTATTATTCATAATATTGAGATTTTCTTCAAAAATTTGACCCATGATTCTACAATTATTTTTGTATAAAGATATAAATTATACAATTTTATTCTTAATGTTCTTCATAATAAATCTTTCAATGACATACTATCATAGATTGATATGAAATTTGATTTCTTTATTATAAAAAATAATTATTTTCTACAAGTAAAGAGAACATATAATTTTTATAATCACATTAAATATACTTAAAGGAATGATAGTAATAATTTATTGAATCATGATACCTTAAGTATTAAATAAAATGAATATACATTGGATAAAATATTATTCCACCATGAGCTTTTATTTATACAACCAATAGTTGATGAACACTTACAAAACATAATACATACAAAAATATATAGTGATAAAAATGTGTACTTAGAAATACATAATTATCACGATACAATTCAATAATAGTAATTGAATATGATTTTCCTTGTTCCCTTATCCTAGGAAATCACTGATTCCTATTATTCTTGGTTGTATAGGGGTATGGCATCGATTTTCATAATTCCCAAACTACTTGTATTTGAATAATTAAAGTGTGAAATGTGTATTAGTTGAGAACATTATATATAACATTTTATAGGATAACCTCTTCATATCTCTTAGAAAATCATGATCTTCATGTTTAGTCCTTCCACACATGAAATATTTTCCCATCCCTTTAAGTCATCCGCTCATGTTATTCTTCCCTTATATTTGACACAAATGAAATTGAATCACCTCTTATTAATTATCTTCATTAATTATAATTTAATGAGACACCATTGTTATATTTTTTTAGAAACTCAACTATTTAAACATTATTAATCATAATTTTTGATATCTTGTTTGGAAAAATAAAAATGCATCGCACTTTAGATCTTATACCATTATGTTTCTCATTGGGACAATCACCAAATTATCTATGTTGTCCATTATTTACTTTGTTCTTTTGATATTTGGCCATTATTAAAACCAAAAGGAGTTATGGTGAGTGATGATAACTATAAGAGACTTATTTACTGAATATAACATGAAAATTCAACAAAAAAATACTATACTCTTTGAAAGTATTACATTATCTTTTAGGTCAACCTAAATCACTATTAGACCAATCAGGGTTTCTTTTTGATAGGTTGTCTCATGATTCTAAACCAAATTTCTTGATATAATAAATCCTAAAAAATTGATTGTAAAGGGAATTTTCTTATCCAAACCATATCCCCTAGATCTTATAGCCAGGTGTCCAGTCATAGTCCCAATCATCTTGCACCATATTGAATATTGAGTGAATACTCAACCTATATTTTTTTGATTGATTACCCCATTGTTAATCTATTTCATATCCATATCAACTTACGAGTATCCACATATGGATTCAATTTATTGATAGTCACAAAATAAATAATTTACCAAAACATGAAGAAGTTATCCTTTACTTAGACTTATCCCTTGGGATTCCACTTAATTTCTATCATTATAATCCCCAAAATAAAAAAACTATTCCCTCAAAATAACGAAATCATACTCTAATACAAAATATAAGTATCCAAACTAAAAAAAATCATTATTTTTCATCATTTTGATAAATTAAGCATTAAATCTCAGTAATTAATCTCAAAATCTGAATAATATAAGGTTTAATGTCTTTGAGGAACAATTAATAGGAAACTTATTTAACAAAACTTGTGAATATTTCTCTATAATTGAATGGTAATAGTCTCCCTTCAATACATTATATAGGAAGTAATCATCTTCATAACATGGGTAATGAAAACATATGAAATGCGTAATATCAAATGGTTAGTAAGGAACAAATATAATCAAGTCATTAATCTTTGGATCATAAGAATATGATAATACATGACTAGAAAATAAATTTATTGTTAAAAATAATTTATAACAGTAATATATGTCTATACACCATGATAATAAGACTTGTGATATTAAAATGAAAAAACATACCATTTAATAAAGGTGTGGAAATATGTGTGAGTAGACCTGATCTATGGAGCATAATCCTAGGAATAAAGACATATAATGTTAATGAAATGAAGCATAATAGAAAAAAATTCAGTAAAAGTATATAGAACCTTTATTTATAAACATTAACATTACATAAAATTTGCGAAATACTTAAAACATTATACAAACAAACTCTCAAATACTGTACTAGTCTAGATCCTTTGGAAACATGCGAACATAAACATTAGTACATAAGTGAGCTACATTATCTCCAACTAGCTTCTTCTTGAATATAACCCTTCTTAGACACATCAAACATAATAAATATCTTTATAACCTGGGGAATGAAACATAAAAAATGGAGATCTCAAATGCTCAATAGGGTTTAAAAATGGAGATATGTAAGCCTAATCATGAGAATAAAGGTATTAGAACATGATCATGAAAATATAAGATCATACCCTGCATATAAAAGATCATATACATGAATCATGGCATAAATCTTGGATGTTCATAAGAAATAAATATCACAGAGATAAAGAACATAATTTATGATATCATAACATATGAATAAATAATGGAATTCTGGTAGAAACATAACCATATTTAATGATTTCCATAGTATTGAAGGCATTGATATCATGACCATCTTAGTGGACAAAGTCCTTTACTAAACTGAGTTCACACCCAATTACAGCCCTATATTAGGTAACTGAGTTCACCCCTCATTCTATCCTTGTATTGCTGATTCTATATCATTTCCCATTCTAGCCTTGTAATACCGAACCAAGTTCATTTCTCATTCTATCAATCTCTATCTCAGAAGATATAAATATTTACCCAACTCATTGGAGGGAGATATAGGTCCCACCTATCTCATAGTGAAATGATACAGACATGTTCTACAAGATCATAAATAACCAGATCAGAACCCTTGAAATTAAATGGGTATTATAAACATGTACTTATATCATACTATGTATAAATATATGGGTTTTATAATCATTTCATCATGAACATAACCCTTGAAAATAAGTGGGTTTCAAAATCATGTATCCCATGAAAGAGAAACAGGTTTTATAAAAATCATTCCATCAAAACCTAATCCATTCATAGGAATAATATTAATGGAAACATTGAATAATTTCCAAATAAATTCATGATTAACACCAATTGATGTTATTTATATGGGAAATAATTTTGAATGATTTTTTAAAAGCATTTCTTGAGGAAAACATCCTTTCTGCACTAAAAACGCTTTCTAAAACATAAAACCATTTTGAGAAAAATTTTCTATGAAAATATCTTTTAAAAATTATAAATGAAGAATTAAAAACTATAAAACATTTTTAAAATCATATTTCCTTGAAAATGGGCTTCAATAATCTTTTGAATTTTTTTTTTGAAAATATTGTTTTTGAATATAATAGGTTTCAAACTGGAGACAGAGATGATCAGATTTTACTTAAAAATTTATCTTAAGTACCAAAGAGTGAACAAATGGTACTAATACATAGATATATATTGAATAAATATAGGGGAAGGATACCAAATAATTTTATTGAGAGACTAATCACATTCTTTCATCAAAGGAATCATAAACATAAACAATATGGAAAATGTAATGAGATTGTTTCAATAAACTCTTATAACTTAGTAAACTGGGATCATATTTCCCATGTAGGAAAATGAAATTATATATAGATTTAAATATACATAAAATAAGGAAATTAATTATATAATATGTAAAATAGAAGTATATACACCTTAAAAAATAGTTTATGTGCACAATAAAAGATGAGTCTCAAAGAAAGAAAATTGAGAAAAAACGTTCTTACTGATTTGGTAACATTTGAAACATAAACCCCATGAAAGAATGGTCATAAAATAGATATATTAATACCCATAAATTTATTTATAATAAACATAGAATAAAATCATGGGTATTATATACACCACACAAAAGGAAATAGTGGCGAACGTAGCATGTATCTCACAGAAATAAAAAATGAGATGAAATCCCCTTACCTCGTGTCTTGATTCCCGTCATAGTCATTAAAAAGAGCTGTATAATGAATATAAATTTATTATACATATTTTAAAGAACTATATTATTATATCAAATACCATATATGTTTTTATTATGACCATATTCTACCCTCTTGTTAACTATCTTATGTTAAGGTTTCACTTCGGATAATATTCAATTTGTTCTTCGCATGTGTCTTTATTTGTTATATCATTGGTCTTTATACTTATATCATGTTTATTGAATGTAAAAAATGATATAAATATAATTTATAGTCATTATATTTTTACTATAGTAATATATATAATATATATTTATTAAATTAAATACACCATTCATGGAGAATGTAGGTCGTACGTACTCATGAGCGCTGTTTCCGTTTAATTGCCTTTTTGAAAGAAAGAATGTAAAAGACATATATACATATAAATGTATATATATATATATCATTATTACAGTATATTTATGATATCATATATGTATTATATATGAAATAAAACTACCCTTAATAAAATACATTTAGTGTATTAACGAGCCATATCGCCTTGAGGGGGCGTTTGTCCACACTTCCTTAAATGAAATTATCATATTAACACCAAAGGGAAAGTAAAAAATTATGTGTTTTAAAAGGAATAAATAATATTAAATAAACAATAAATATAACATATAACATATATAAATAGTTTTTCCATCATAATTTCCACCATGATAGGCAGTAAGGAAAATTGAACAATCATCATTTAGTGAGGAGGTAGTTCACCATACACATAAATAGTATGATCATTGCCCATTAGATGGAGGTGTATGTAAGTGTAAGATAAAAACATAGAATAAAAAAATCCTATAGTATTTAGGATATTTTTTTTATACAATAATGGAAAAAATGAATTGGAGGGGGTTGCAAAAGAAAAAAATTAAAGGACTTGAGAGAAGACGTTACCTCTTAATGGGGTAACTTCTTTTGGTTGGTTCCAAAAGGAATTATTAGATATCTGTATGACCAAGGGGGGATCTAGGAGGAAGGGAGGGATTTTGGGAAGTGTATTGTGAATATATTTTATGAACATAAGATGTTCTAGATGTGTGAAGAAGATGTAGAGGTGGTGGCCTTTTATAGGGAAGAAGTTGTGTCACTCTTGTAAATATTTGTAGAGAGAATTGCACCCACATTTTTCCTTTTTCAAGTGGATCCAATAGTGATCTAAACCCAACCAAATGGAAAATATTGTAAACATATGGCCATAAAATGTATTGTTTACAAGTTTATAGGTCGTTTTGGGCCTTAAGGTTATGTTTTATTCCCTTATTATGATTAATTTATCCTTAATCGATTTAATTAATTTTTATCACTTTCACTAATATTTTTGGTCAAAAACTAAGTTTAACTTTTTATAAATTATAGATTATTATTATTAAAAATACGGAATAAATATTAAAAATTCCAATCACATAAGTGGTATAAATTAATTTAAAATTAATCCTGTAGTCTGGTTGACAATATAGGTTTTTGAAGTAAAAATGATCTATAATTTACTAAGTTTTTATATACAATTTAAACGTGAAATTGGTTCTTATTACCCACATTGGATTAATTGATAAAAACATAATATAACAAAACTTTTAAACTAAATTAAAATAAAATTTAACCTTACAAATAAATTATATAAAAAATCACTTTTGAATTAGAATCTGGTATTTTTCACCATTCATAAAAAAATGAAGTTTCTCAGAAAAATCCTAAAAATCCATCCTATGATAATTACAGCATTATAAATTAAAAAATAAAGTTTAATTTATCAAATTTAATTTATATATGTGACTAAAATTATTTTTATTATTAATACCAGTTCATTGGAGAAAATTGTATTTTTAAACATAAAATGACTTTACTAAAAACCATATATTTCATTATCAATATGTTTTATTTATATCAAAAAATTACAAAACATATTTTAAAAGTTGTTATTACTATTCATATTACTATGTTTAATGGCTAGTTCACAATTATCTCATTTATATAATTATAACAACAAAATGACGTTTCATTGAAACATTGGTGTTTCATGTAATGTAGGTCAAGACGGTGTTGCATGTATCATACGCAAGTCGATGTTGCTTATACTGAGTCGATGTTCCATGTAACGTACACCAAGTTGGTGTAGTGTAACATATGCTAATTTTGTGTCATGTAAAATGAATATTTGAATTTATTCATTGTAATACATAAATAAAAATTTAATTTATTCAAAAAAATGTCCATAAATACTATGGGTGTTACATTCTACCCCCTTAAAATAAATTTCACCTTAAAAAATTAGAAATTTCTCCAGAAAACATTAACAAGGTGAGTGGTATTTTTTGGTCGAACAGTCCCTGTATGATCCAAAATTTCAGCAGGTTGCTCCTCGTATGAATGACCCAGCTCCAGCGGTATGACCTCTGAGTTTAGTACATCTGAAGGGTTAGGTATGTACTTCATCTGGAGAGATAAATGGAACACATTAGGGACTTAAGATATATTTTTTAGAAGTGACAAGTGATAGGCTACTGTCTCGAGAAGATTAAGAATATCAAAGGGACTGATATACCTAGGGATTAGTTTCTCTTTCTTCCCAAATCTCATAACATTAATGTAGGGTGATATTCATAGAAACCCCTTTTCACAAAATTCAAATTATATATAACACTGAAGATTATCAACATAATTTTTCTTCCTAATTTGAGCTGCATTGATATGTTGCTGAATGGTTCTAAACTTCTCGATCATTTATTCAGTAATCTCAAGTCTCAAAATCTTTCTTTCTCCCAATTCATCAAAACACTTTGGAGCTCCAAATTTCATCCTATAGAGGGATTCATAAGGTTCAATCTGAATTATTGAGTGAAAGCTATTGTTGTATGAAAACTCAACTAGAGGAAGGTGTTGATTCCAACCACCTTATAAATACAGAGAACAAGATCTCAATGTATCCTCTAGGGTTTGAATTTTCCTTTTAGAATGAAAATCTATCTATGGATGATAAACAACGCTAAAACTCAATTCTGTATCGAGTTCTTGTTGAATAATTTTCTTGAACATTGAGGTAAACCTCGTATACTGATCTAATATGATAGAATGTGGTACTCCATGAATCCATACCACATCCATAATGTATATCATAGAAAGATGATCCATAGATAAGTCATGTCTAATATAGAAGAAGTGTGCAAACATAGTAAGGCCTCAACTACCACCAGTATAGAATTACACGCTTTAGAGGTTTTTGATAGTCTGATGAGAAAATTCATAGTGATGTTATCCCATTTCCATTCTGGTATGGGTAATAGATGTAACATCCCCTTTGAATTTTGAGTTTTAACCTTAAATTTTTGGCATACCTAGCACCGAGATACAAACTCTACAATATCTATCTTCATTCCACCCCACCAAAAGTATTTTTTCAAGTCCATATACATCATCGTAATTCTAGGATGAATAGAGAATGATGAAATTTGAGCTTCCTCTGACATCTCCTTTATCAAATCTGGTATGGAAGAAACACATACAAGATTCCTAAACCTTATCATTCAATCCCAATCAAGGTTAAACTCAGGAACATTTCTAACTTTCTTTTGTAGATCTTCATTTTACTTTCGCACCTCCTTAGTCATCACTCGGATGAGATTTGAACCTTAATTTGAGAAATATAAGTCTTCTCCTCTTCCTTTAGGATTTCTAGATCCATCATTTTCAAAACCTATAAATATTGGATCTTTTGTGATCCTTATCATGGATAAACTAGTATGATCCTTCTCACTTAAATCATCACCCAGCTTGTTCACTTTACTAGGGTGGTAATTGATTGAGAAGTTATAATCCATTATCAACTCTAAGCATATTTTTATGTAATTTTAAACTCCTTCAGTGTGAATATATATTTCATGATTTTATGATCATTATATATATAACACTTTTCTCCATAAAGACAATGCCTCCATATCTAAAATGTAAAAATTACCGCTGTTAACTCTAAATCATGAGTTGGGTAAAATTTCTCAGGAATCATCAAATATTGTGATGTACATGCTATAACCACCATATTATGCATAAAAACACATTCCAATACATTTTGGATTCATCACTATAGATTACAAACCTTTGTCCACTATAGGGTAATGTAAGAACATGTCCACTCACTAACCTTCTCTTCAGTTACCTGAAATTTTCCTCACATTCATCTCTCCAAAGGAACTTAACACCCTTATGAGTTAACTTGGTCATATGATTAGATAGTTAGGGGATATTTTCATTAAAATGTAGATAATATCTAGATAAACCAAGAAATCTACAGATCTCAGTCACCATTGTTCGTCTAGGGTAGTATTCAATATCATCCGTCTTCTTTGGATCAACTCATATACCATCTCTTGAGATTATGTGACCCAAAAATGAATCCTTTTGCATCCAAAATTAAATCATAGTAAATTTTTCATATATATTTTCCTTCCTTAGTATTTTTAGTACAATTATCAAGTGATCTTCATTTTCTTCCTTTCTTTTTGAATAGATAAGAATATCATTATTAATACTACCAAAAACTGATCAAGTTATTCCCTAAAGACTAAAGTAATTAAATCCATTATGATAGTAGGGGAATTAGTATGACCAAAAGGAATCAATATATATTCATTGTGTTCATACTTTTTATGTAATGTCGTCTTTGGTATATCCTCTTTCTGGACCCTCAACAAATGATAACTAGAACAAAAGAAAATCTTTGAAAAGTATTGATCTTCACAAAATTGATCAAAAAAGTAATAAATATGGGGAAGATGACACTTTTTCTTGATTGTGATATTTTTCAACTCTTGATAATTAATGTAGAGTCACATTGAATAATCATTATTTTTCACAAAATGAACTGGGGCACCCCAAGGTGACACACTTGTCTAAATTATCCCCTAATCATTTTTTTCTTATAGTTTCTTCTTCAATTTCTACAACTCAATCAGATACATTTTATAAGGAGTCTTTTAAATTGGCGTGGAACCAGGTATAAGTTCTATTGAGAACTTATCTTCACATTTTGTAGAAATACATGGAAACTCCTCTAAAAAGACATCCAAAAAATTCCAAAAAAATATGAATATCATAAATGCTGATTTTCTCCCCAACCATTTGAGATAAAGAACCCTTATAAATGGGTATAAAGACCCATACATAGGATGTAATATCCACATGATGTTTATACTTATCTTCACATTGATGTATGATCATAATAGTTTTTGAAATATCAAAATAACTCCCCTTCCTAGAAAATTGATGTGGGACTTATGAAGGGAAATCCAATCCATTCCTAAAATGAAATTAAATTTAACCAAAGAAAATATTAAAAGATTTAAAAAAATCACATTCCCAAAAACATCAACCAGAGTGGAATCATAGACTTGAGATGCAATCATCATTCCATTATGGGTTTTCACTACTAATTTCACATCTAATTGTTTTGGTGGAATCTTAACACCCTTATAAAATTCATTAGATAAGAAAGAGTGGGTAGATCTAGAATCAAATATGACATTAGAAATTCTAGAGTGGATGGTAAGTGTATCTTTAATCATGTTGTTATCACACCTCTAAATAGAAATAACAATTTCATGAGATTTCCCCTTGTCCATCAGCTTAATAATCTTTTGAAATCGATCATCATCACCAGCCCTTAGGCTTAGGTACTAGTTAGCATAATGAACATTCTCTTTACAGTTGTAGCTCTGAATCATGGGAGGTGCATTTTTTGATGCTTTTTCTCCATTATCATTTTAAGATAACTTTTTCCCATTATTTCAACAATCAATTTCACAGTGACCTTCCTTTTCACACTTAATACATTTACTAGACCCCTTAAGACAAATTCATCCATGATCCATACCACATTAAGAGAATAAATGAAAACTCATATTTTTTCTACATGTTTTCTATAGTTTCCTTTGAACTCCATCTTCTTTTTCTTATCAAAATCATGATGTTTATTTATGACTCCAACATCCATTTCAACATTGATTGCACAACGCATAATCTCTTTGTAGCTACTAATGTCTCCTATGAAAAATTTCCTTATATGACTTGGCCTTAATTTACTGAAGAAGATATCAACTATACTTTTAGGTTGGATGAGAATTCCTAAGCATACCTCACATATCTCAAGTGATTATCCTTGTATGTACCAATAGTTCCATCATTTTTTTCTTCAACTCAAGGAACTATTTCTACATCTTGGTACGTAGAATAAGATGAAATTAATTATTGAAAAATAATTTCTTAAAATCATCCTAATCCATGGATTTAATATCATATTGTTGTCTTGTATTCTTGATTAGATTCCACCACTGGTCTGCTTCACCATCTAACTGATAGACAAGCATAATGAATTTCTCATGCTATGAACACTGGATAACTAATAATATCATTTTGGTAGTACAAATCCATTTTTCAAAAACATGTGAATCGGAAGACCCTATGAAATAAGGTGGAATTTTCCTTATGAAAGACTCAACATAATTTTTTTCCACCTTTGATCATTTGAAATTCCACCACTACTCATAGATTTAGAAATCTATGTGAGAATAGAAATGATGTTTTTCATTCCATATCCCATATCACTAAGTTTCTTTGGAGGAAAATTGGTACATTAACCATCACAATCACCATTAACATGGTTACTTGGGGTTTAAAATATTGACTAAAACCAAAAAGCATAGAGTAAGAAACTATTATCATAATAAGGAACCACATAATCATAAAAGTCACTTATATAATGTCTATGTTATTACACCTTCCTTAATCTATGACACCTTAGGTATTTTATAGGTTATAAATTAGAAAAAATCTATTTAAATCCTTCATGATGGTTTATAAAGATTTTTTTAATTCCCAAAGAATATCCCATAAGAGTGTCAAACTATGTGTGCAACATGACCTATTGTTGTGTACCGAATTACTCTGATTCAAGCCCGAAATATCTTTTCGGAGTTGTTACCCCTAGGTACATCTGTTCGAGAGACACATCCACTTGTAGTATCCAAACATGGTTTATTTCTAGGAAACCACTCACTCTATCCTTTACTTAAATTTCAGGACATTTTCCTATTCTTTTCCTTATCCTTAGAAATGTGATTAGGGTTCTCACGAAGGTTTTCTCATCCTAGCTTCTAATTCTAAACTAATCCTTTTCTCTTCTACCAACTATAGTAACCCTCACCTTTCATAAATTAACATTACATAACATTTGAAAACTAGTTAAAAAATTATACAAATAGATTCCTAAATACTGTATTAATCTAGTTCCTTTGGAAACATGGGAACATAAACACTGTTACATAAGTGAGCTACATTGTCTTTCACTAGATTCTTCTTAAATAGCACCCTTCTTCATCACATCAAACATAATACATATATTAATAACTTGACAAAGGAAACATAAAAAAGGATGATATCAAATGATCATTAAGGATAAACAATGGAGATATGTAATCATAATCATGGGAATAGGGGTATGATAACATGATCACAAAAATAGAATATCATACCTTACACATCAAATGTCATATACATGAATCATGGCATAAATCTTGGTAGTTTATGAGACATAAAACCGAAGGAGATAAAAAATATAAGACATAAAATCATAACATAGGAATAAAATATTGAATTATGGAAGAAAGATAATCAAATTTAATGATTTTCATAGTATTCAAGGCATTGATTTCGAGACCATCTTAGTGGAAAAAGTCCTTTATTGAACTGGGTTCACACCCCATTCCAACCCTGTACTAATACAACGAGTTCAACCTTCATTACAACCCTGTAATAGTGATACAAGGTCATTTCCCATTCCAAACCTATAATAATGAAATGAGTTCATTTCTCATTTCATCTATGTTTATCTCATGAGACATAAATCTTTACCCAATGCATTGGAGGAAGATATAGGTCCCACCCATCTCCTAGTGAAATCATTCATTCAAATTCCACAAGATCATAAATATCCATACCATAACCCATGAAATTAAATGGGTATTATAAACATGTACATATATCATAACATATGAAAAGAGACAAGTTTCATAATAATTTCATTATGAACATAACCCATGAAAAGAAACAGGTTTCCAAATCATATAACTCATGAAAGAGAAACTAGTATCACAAACAAAATTCTATAAAAACATAATCCCATTATAGAAAGAATATGAATGGAAACATTGAATAATTTCATCATAAAATAATCAGTAACACCAATCAATGTTATTTAATATGGTAAATAAATTTGAAAGATAATTTAAAAACATTTTTTGAGGAAAATATCCTCTCTACATTGAAAAAACTTTTTAAAACATGAAACATTTTTGAAAAAAATTTTCATTGAAAATAGATTTTAAAACATAAAAAATAAGAATTGAAAACAATAAAACGATTTTAAAATCATTTTCCTTGAAATTGGTCTTAAAATATCTTATGAAAACATTTTTGAAAACATGGTTTTTGAATAGAATAGATTTCCGAATAGAGAGAGAGAGACGATTAGATTTTTCTTAAAAAATTATCTTAAGTAAAAAAGAGTATAAAAAAGGTACCAATTCATGAATATATCTTAAATAAATAGAGTATAATGAAACCCAATTTTGTTCCTGAGATATGGATCATAAGCTTTCATCAATGGAAGCATAAACATAAACAATCTTGAAAAGGAGAAGAGATTGTTTCAATAAAATCTTATAACATGGTAACATGGGATCATAATCTCCATGTATGAAAATTATATAAAATGAATCTTAAAATATCATAAAAATTAGTAAATTCTTGATATTATATGTAAAATGGATTTATATACTCCTCGAAAAAGTTTTTAGGATCATAATAAAACATGAGTCTCGAAGAAAGCAAATTGAGACAAAACATTCTTACTAATTTGGAAAAATTTGAAACATAGACCCTATGAAAGAAATGTCATAAAATTGATATATTAATACCCAAAAATTTATTTATAATAAACATAGAATAAGATCATTGGTATTACAAACACCACAAAAATGGAAAGACTGATGAACATATCATGTATCATACAAAAATAAAAAGTAACATGAAATCTTTTAATATTGCATCTTGACTCACATTGAACTCATTAAAAACACGTGTATAATAAATATAAATTCATTAGAATTATTTTAAAGAACCATATTATTATATATAATTAAATATATGGTTTCATTATGACCTTATATTAACTAATTTTAACCATCTTATGTTAAGGTTTCACTTCAGATGATATTCGCTTTGTTTTTCACATGTGTCGTAATTTATGATATCTTTTTCCTTTTAACTATATCATGATTAAATAATGTAAAAAATGATATAAATAGAATTTACATTCATTATATGTGTATTATAATAATCTGTAATATATGTATGAAAATTAATACACCATTCATGAATATAGTAGGTCATACGTACACATGAATGCTATTTTTGTTTAATTATCGCGTTGGAAGAAAGAAAGTACAAGAAATATATGAATATATGTACATATATATCATTATAATATTATATTTATTATATAATATATTTATTATATAGTCACTAAAACTATCCTTAATACAATACATATAGTGTATGAATGAATCATATCGCTTTGAGGGGCAATATTCCACACTTCCTCAAACAAAATTATTGTATTAACACCAAAGGGAAAGTAATAAAGTTATGTGTTGAAAACTTAATAAAGAAGCTTAAATAAATAATAAATATATTATATAACATATATAAATATTTTTTCCATCATTATTTCCACCGTGAGAGGTGGTAAGAAAAATTAAACAATCATCGTTTAGTGAGGTGATAGTTCTCTGTACACATAAACAGTATGTTCGTTATCCATTAGATGGAGATGTGTGTAAGTGTAGGTTAAAAAATATAATAAAAACATCCTAGAATATTGATTATACATTATTTTTTATACAATCATGGGAAAAATAAATTGGAAGGGTGGCGAAAGAAAATAAAAGAAAGGACTTGAGAGAAGATGTTATCTCTTAATCAAGTAACTCCTTTTGGTTTATTCCAAAAGGTTTCCTTGGATATCCTTCATCATAAATAGAGTCTTATAGGAGGAAGTTAGGGATGTTTTGAAGTGTATTGGTAATATATTTTCCAAGCTTTATTGGTTTTATATTTGTGAAGAAGAGGGAGAGTTGGAGGCCTTTTTAGGGAAGGAGGAGTAATACTCTTGTAAATATTTGAAGAGAGAATTCTACCCACGTTCTTCATGCCAAAAGTGGATCTATTAATGATCCAAATATGATTAAAGGTAGTATGGGGTATAAATATATCCAGAAAATGGATTTTAGAAAATTTTATTGGTCGTTTTGGGTCTTAAGGTTAGGGTTTAGTCACTTATTAAGCTTAATTTAACCTTAATCAATGTAATTAATTTTAATCACTATGTATAATATTTTTGGTGAAAAACTAAGTCAACCTTATTAGACATTATAATTTATTTTTATTCCAAATATGGAATCCATTTTTCTAAATTCCAATAAAAAATTGGCAGAAACTAATTTATAATTAATCATGTAATCGGGTCGACAATGCGTGTTTTTAAAGTAAAAACTATCAAAATTTTGCTGTGTTTTTATATCCAATTTCAATTTGAAAATGGATCCAATTAACCACATTGGATTAATTTATAAAAAGTATCATATAATTATATTTTTAAACAAAATTAAACTACAATTTAACTTTATAAATAAATTAGATGAAAAAGCAATTTTGAATTAGAATCTGATATTTTTCAGTATTAATCCAAAAATGATGTTTCCCAAAAATCCCAAAAAATTCACCCTAATATATTTTTATAATTATAAATTAATAAATGAAGTTTATTTTATAAAATTAAATTTCAAAATTTTCCTAAAATTAATTTCATAATTAATAGTGATTCTTTTGAGGAAACGATACTTTGAAACAAAAAAGGATGTTACCAAAAATAATATATTTCATTATCATTACGTTTTATTTATATAAAATAAATATAATCAATATTTTAAACATAGTTATAAATATGAATATAAATATGTTTAATTTCTAGGTTATAATTTTCCCATTTAAACGATTATAACTGCAAAATGATGTTTTGTAGAAACATCAGTGTTGCGCGTAACGTACGCCAAGTTGTTGTTGCGTGTAACATAAGCCAAGAAAGTGTTCATACAATGAGTCTTTGTTATGAATATTGTATGACGAGATGGTTTCATGTGATGTATTCCATATTTCTACCGTGTGAGATTAATTTTTGACTTATTGCATTACAAGTTATAACTAAAAATTTAACTTATTTGAGAGAGATAAAGGTCTAAAAAAATTAGGGTGTTACAAATAGAGTTGTATAAATCATAAAATAGATGATAAGGAATCCCTTCATGTTTCCCATATAAAGGTGAATCAAGCATCTCCACATAGAAAGAATCATGTAGAGACCCATAGATTGATGTACATGGACATTACATTACTTTTTTTAATACTTGATACATAACAAAAACCAAAACACAAGGACCGTAATATTTTAGTGTCTATGGAAACTAGGAACATAATATTCTAATCATGGTGAAAGATCTTCAACATCTCCCATAAATATCATCCCCTTTTTTTCTTACCTAAAACCTTTCTTTATATCCTGGGGAAAATAAAACATATAAAGGGTTATCTCAAATGCTCAGTAAGGGTAAACATAGAGAACATAAAACAATCCATAGTCATTTGAATTTAAAAACATGAGCATAAAATCTAAACATCAAAATTTTGAGCAAGGACATAAAACATTGCAGTACATAAGGCATATATCATAAAAGAACATTAATCATGATAGAATAGAATGGGAATAAAACTTGTAATTGTGGAAAAACATTAAGAACATGATATGAATTCCATATTAGCCAAGGAATTACTGCCAAGACCATCTTAGTGGAAAAAGTACCTTACTGAACTGGCTTTACTTGCCGTTCTAACCCTGTATTACTGAACTAGATTTACTTTCCATTCCAGCCATGTCTATCTCATGAGATATAAATCTTTACCCAATGCATTGGAGTGAGATATAGGTCCCACCCATCTCATAATGAAACCATTATTATGTGTGCCACAAAATAAAAAATCATAAATCATATCATAACCCATGTAATAAAAATGGGATTCTTAAACATCATGCCATCATAAAATAATCCATATAAAATAAAATAACACCATAAAATTAATTACATCATAAAATAATAAAATCAATGTAAAAATAGGGATAGAAACAGAACCCTATATTATCTTAGATTTAAAATAATTTTGATAAAATACTTGAACTCCATTCTTGAGGAAAATATCCTTTTTACTCCAAAAACATTTTTCCTTTCTTAACATGTCATACAATTTTAAACTAAAATAAGTTGATTAAAAATAAACTTGAGAAATTGTAAAGGAAGATTCATGGAAATAATGTTCTATGAAATCATAAAAATCCATTCATGTTGTATAAGTTAAAAAACATTCTTCTCGTACTTTGGCAAGAAAAGTCAAAAAGAATCTTGTACTAAAAATGACAAAAGATTCCTTTCATAACTTTTACTAAAAATTTACCAATAGGTTAAATTAGATTTAAAAAATTGTGGGAGGATATAAATAATATTACATATTGAAGAAACATGTATGTGTATGATAAATATGCGACCATAAATTCTGAAGTATAAACAATCTCGGATAAAAATGAGATTGCAAGATTTTCCCTTACCTTAGGTCCGATTTTCTTAGTACGTATCCGAACCTCCTTTATAATGATTTAATTAATTTAATTGACTTATTAAAGAATCATATTCATTGTTATGATAACATATATGGTCATATTCTTATCTTCTTATTAGTAATATTTCATTGCTACTTGTTATTCGGGTGTTCATTGCTTTATGTTCTTATGCATGTTTTGTCGAATAAATTCTTATTCTTCATTTTAGGTTATAGATACCTCATTTCCAGAATTGTATTTTTGTAATATATATCATATTTATTCTTTCAATTCATTTATATAATCATTATTCAATAAAGATCATGTAGAACGAGTCGCATCACATCGTGGAGATGGTAGGCCGTACGTATGCACGAGCGATGATATCATTCCCATGATCGTGGAATTGTATTTAAGTGTATGCATATTATTTTAGAATCAATATTACTTTACAATAATCATAAATAGTTATTCTTTACACCATTATACCCATCCAAGTAAGGTGGTGGTGGAAAACAGATTACACCACGGCGTGAAGACGGTATTCCGTACGTACGCACGCACGATGATTTTGTTTTCCGTAGGATGGATAGAAGGTGAAATAGGGTTGTTTAGTTTTTATAATAACATATAAGTATGTTAGTGAAACTGATGTTGTTACTTAATAATTAAAAAACTAAATAAGATGAAGTAGAAGAAGAAATAAATTTGAAAGAATCGGTAACGGATATTACCTCTTCTTCGACACGCCTCTTTGAAACCTCCTCTTAGGGCACTAAAATTGGACTTTGAAAAAGACCAGGACCTCTATGATGTTTCTAGGGAAGTTGATAGGGGAAATAGTCTGGGTTTGGACGAGCTTTAAAGCTCAAAATTGTGTGAGGAGGAGAGGGAGGAGGTTCCCTTTTATATGGGAGGAGAGGGGCACCTTAGGAAAAACTTAAAATATTATTTTATAATAATGTCATATTCAGTTTATAATTGCTATAGATTGATTTATTTCAAAGCTAAAGTGGGTATGGGTCTAAATCCTCTCAACCAATAGGTTTTAGGCAAGTTTAGGTTACTATTTTATCCTTATCATTTAGATTTAACTCTAAGTTAAATAATTTAACTTCTATCATGTCTTCTTGTTTTCTTACACAATATGGTTAATAAACATACTATAACAAGAAAAACAAACCCAAAATGGTTCATTATTAATATATATAACCTTATATAAGTCATTTTTCCGAACCTTATATTTTTTGGTATAAAAAAATTAATAATATAATATTTGTTTTAAAAACTATTTTATGTCAATTTTGAAACTATTTGGTAATTGATTTTTGTGAGAATCATGATTGCATTATTAGTTAGAAAAAAGTTAATTAAATAAATACTAACATTTCATATTAACCTATAAAATTAGTGGAATTTATTAAAATTCTCAAATTACATTTATTTGGTTATTTATAATATCTATTATGTTAATATTTCATTAATAAGGTAATTACTGCATCATCAATGTGTCATAAATAAATTAAATTATTTAAAGTCTAAAAATTATAAATAAAATAATATTATGTATTAAATATTTTTATCTTTCTAATGAATATTTATAGTCGAATTTATCTTATGTTTAACCCTATATTAAAAATGTTTTAGTTATTAAACATTGATTTTAACTATTTTAACTATTCTTTAAATAAAATAATAATAAATGTCATAATCTAATCCAAGTGGACCTAAAGGGTAATATTTTATTCCTAAGGTTGTTTTTGGTCAAATTACACTTATCCAATAGAATTAGGACATGTGTTAGGGTAATAAAAATATCATTTTTACCCTTAATTACCGTATTTACTTTTAACCGTGGTAAATAAAAGTAAAAAGATACTATTCACCAAAAACTATTTTTATCTTATTGAACCACATTTTACTAGTTGATATTAATCGTGTCTCTCAGATTATCGAAATTCCACTCACAGAAGCATTAACATTAAGTTTTATTTAAATTTTAAAATTCTTCTAAGAGGTGGGTAAACGACGGTGAAAAGTTCAATAAAATTTTTATATATATAAAATTATTATAAAATGACTCCAATGAATTAAATTGTACTTATATTGGTATTATGTATCAATTTTTACCTAAAATAAATTTAAATAAAATAAATAATTATTTAAATAAAAAGTCGGTTTTTAAATAGTTACCGAGTGTTTTCACTATTCATCAAAAATTGAAAGTTTTCCGAAAAATAAAAAAAATTCACCCTAGGCTAATTTTGATATTCTGAATCCAAAAATGAAGTCCATTTTGAAAGATAAAATTTATAAATTTTCAAAAAGTGGGTATTACTATTCATAATGGCTAGTTTATATAATATTTTAGTAACATATCGTTGGTTAGTGAAACTCGGTATTGCATTCAACACATGCTATCATGGAAGGTCGCGATTGCGTGTAAATAAAGCCAATTCAGGGTTGCATGTAATGCAAGATTCCTTTATTGTTGTGTATAATAGATTCAAACCATATTTCATTTATACATTGAATATATATATATATACACACTCAATGTTGCGTAGAATAACATCTATCAAACATACTTGAAATTTTGTGTAACACGATCCAAGAATAGTGTTGCGTATACTTCAAGATAATACAGTGTTGCGTATAGTGAAAGATAATCTTTGTGTAGCATACAACACAAGACATCAAATAAATTAAAAATAATACTTCTCATAAAATCTCGGGGTGTTACATTCTACCCCCCTTAAAATTAATTTCGCCCTCAAAATTCATCGGGGTTATAAATGGTTTTCTACTTGAATGTTTCTTTCATAGAAACCCACATCGTAAAAAGGAATACTAAATCATCAGTTTAAAAAGGAATGTTAGAAACAGAACGAATACCCAAAGTAACTCATCACTGGGTTTCCACATAGGAGAACATTGGTGAAAATATAGATATAGAAGAGAAATCTATCCATCAAGGTCTGATGGAGAGTGGTAGAGAACATGGCTATGAAAAATCCAACAATCAAAAAGCCATAAATTTGTGATGATCTAAGGTACCATCTGATTCATCATATATAAGAACACTAGGACAACAATTTTTTTTTCAAGATCATTTCCCTATAGTTGAAGAATTTTTTAATTAAAAGAAATACTTGATTTTGGTACAATCTTACTATTGTTTGTGCCTTGAACAATTTCCACTTCATCTCTTAAAGAAATTAAGTTGAATTTGTCTTCTATGAAGTGTTAGCAGATCATGCGATTGAATGATAGGTCATTCCATTTGTCTCAAACAAAAGGATATAAAAAGTTATTAAATATACATAAGTACATCTATAGTGTGATTAATCATATATGGTTCCTAAAATGGACATATAATTCAAATATCATACTTCTTAATATAATAAAACTAGTTTCTACTAACTAGGGACTTCCTGTAGGCCAGTGGTAGGTGATAAAGGCCTGTCGCACTTCGGTTGTGGGTTCGATTCCCATAGCCTTGTTCGATGCAACGGGTTGTCGCCCGTCCTACGAGTTGTCCTTTTTCTGAAACTATACTATTATAACATAACAAAAAGTTCTAGCCTTAAAAAATATTATCTGATGTCTAAATTAATCGATTCCAATATTTAGGTTTATCCAAAATACTTCTATCCAATCTCAAAGTATAAATAAAACGATTAATAGAAAGTTCATCTACCAAGCATTGAATACAATAATTTATCACCCGTATATCATAAGATATATATATCTTGTTGGTCACATTCCAAACATGTGAATTCCTTAATCATTTATTCTCTTGAAACATAAATTACCATAGAACCTTAGTGAAAACATGAATGCTGTCAAAAGTTAACTATTTCCACATACTAAAATCCCAAAATTTCAATATACTCAAACCATGATATAACTTTGTCCTTATATCAGTCATGAGCTCATGAAAAATATCATCCATATTATTTTCTCCTTACCCCTTCATTATGCGCATATTAGGTGCTTTCCAAAAATATCTGAATAACCTTTCATGGTTACCGGTACCATTCAACATATACTTTCAAAACTCAATCAAAGGCAACAGTGTAAAAATCCTTAGATTTTTCTTTATTCCATAGTACTTTGAATTATTCTTGATAAACATACAATATTACACTACCTTCTTAAACCACTGACTGAGCTTCATAATTTCTTTCATCTCATATATCATTTGTAGTCTCTTCATCATCATCCACATAAATACTACCCATATGACTATGCTGATTCTCTTTATGATATTTTCCCTTAGGGAATTGGTTTGCATAGTACCCGTACATTCCACATTTAAAACACTTAACTGTTGTTGATGTCTTATCAATACCATTATCCTTGTCCATGGTGTTAACTGAACATTTTCCTTTACAATTACTAGCTTTGTGTCCTTCTTTTCCACACCCAAATCATTTTCCAGTTCCTTTGAAACATTCTCCCTGATGCCTATTCCCACACGATTTACATGATGGAAATTGAAATTTCATTCCTCTATGATCATCATGAAACTCCATCTTTCTCTTATTAGCTGAGTCAGGAAACTTACCAAAGTTGAGATTATTGATCGCATTATGATATTTCTTATTAGTCATAATAAAGATATGTGGAATTCTAGATACAATTTCATTTGGTTTCTCATGATGAATATCATTGCATTGTCTATCATATCCTCTATCGTGAATATTCCTGTTTCCAGCCATTTTCTAAAACCCAAAAAGAATAGTGTGAGAGGCAAAAATCATAATCAAGGGGGAGTACCTTCAATATATAAAATCATAGGTTTAATTCTATGATCTTTACCGTAATCTTAGGACTATAACCTGTAGTTATACTTAACCTTAGGGACATCCCCAAACATACCTTATAAATATCTCTTAGGATCTCACTAAAGTTTTCTCATCCTAATTTCCAAAGGTTAACTAAACCTTTTCTTTGATACCAACTATAGAGGTCTGGAATTACTTCCAGTGGACTATAATTGATACCTATCAGGGCACTCCATGGGCGGCTACACCCCTTGGCCGGGACACACCACCATCCCCAGTGGCAGCCATTTCCCATGAAGCCATTGGGCGGAGAGCCATGCTTCTTCCAACGCTCACATGTGAGAGTTCCCAATGATCAGATTTATTCCAACCTCCTTTACCTATGATACCAACTTTAGAGACCCATATCTTGACGTACATGGAAATTACATTACTTTTTCTGAATACTTAATACATAAAAAAAACCGACAAACAAGAACCGTAATATTTTAGTGTCTTTGGAAACTCGGAACATAATCTTCTAATCCTGGTGAAAGATCTTCAACATCTCCCACAAAGATCTTCCCATTTTTGTTTTCTTACCTAAAACCTTTCTTTATATCCTGGGGAAACGAAAAAATATAAAGTGTGAGCTGAAATGATTAGTAAGGGTAAACATAGAGAACATAAAACAATCCATAGTCATTTGAATGTAAAAACATGATCATAAAATCTAAACATCAAAATTTTGAGCAAGGACATAAAACATTGCAGTACATAAGGCATATATCATAAAAGAACATTAATCATGATAGAATATTATGGGAATAAACCTTGTAATTGTGGAAATACATTAAGCACATGATATGATTTCCATAGTAGCCAAGGCATTGCTGCCAAGACCATCTTAGTGGAAAAAGTCCCTTTCTGAACTGGGTTTACTTGCCGTTCCAGCCCTGTATTACTGAACCAGATTTACTTGCCGTTCCAGCCATGTCTATCTCATGAGATATAAATCTTTACACAATTCATTAGAGGTAGATATAGGTCCCACCTATCTCATAATGAAACAATTCTTATGTGTGCCACAAAATCATAAATCATACATCATATCATAACCCATGTAATAAAAATGGGATTCTTAAACATCATGCCATCATAACATAATCCATATAAAATAAAAGAACATCATAAAATTAATTCCATCATAAAATAATAAAATCAATGTAAAAATAGGGATAGAAATAGAACCCTATATTATCTTAGATGGAAAATAATTTTGATAAAATACATGAACTCCATTCTTGAGGAAAATATCATTTCTAATCCAATTTTTTTTTCTTTTATTAACATGTCATAAAATTTTAAACTAAAATAAGTTGATTAAAAATAATCTTGAAAATATTTATGGGAAGCTTCATGGAAATAATGTTCTAGGAAATCATAAAATCCATTCATGCCGTATAAGTTAAAAAAACATTCTTCTAGTACTTTGGCCGGAAAAGTCAAAAGGTATCTCGTACTTAAAACAAAAAAATATTCCTTTCATATCTTTTACTAAAAATTTACCAATAGGTAAAATTGGATTTAAACAATTGTAGGAGGATAAAAACACTACAACAAAACTACCATTTAGCGGCAGTTCTAGGAACCACCGTGAGACATTGTTTTTTTAACAGCCTGACCCTTCCCCCCACCCCGACCCTCCTCACCCTAGTTCCCCCTGCCTCTAGCTTCCCTCGCGCCCCCGGCCCCCCACAACCCTGGCGACCCCGACCCCCACGACCCCGGCGACCCCGAAAACCCCTGTGACCCCGCGACCCCCGGCCCCCCGTGACCCCGGCCCCCCACGACCCCCGGTGACCCCGAACCTCTCTCTCTGTTAGTGGTCCGTGAAGCTTCCAAGGTAAGATTCTTTGGATTTTTTGTCATTTTCCTCCTCTTTTATCTTTACCCCTATAATTTCATGATTTCATTGGTCATATTTATTATTATAAGGATTCATGTGAATCACATTTTTGTGCAGTTAATTATTTTGTGATCATTTCATCATCATTGGGGAGAATTTATACTATATGTAGTTGTAAAAGGAGGAACGAGATTTTTTTTCATTTAGGGAGGTATTATGCAGTGACCAAATGAATGTAATGAATTATATTAATAGAAATTTTTTGGTAAGTGATAGGAAACACATGTTTTTCCACATTTAATATTTTTTCGAGGAGACATTTTTTATTCCTTTTCTAAAAATTATGGGTTATGGGAGTCTAGTTTTTGTTATAGTTGATATGGTTTCAGAACCCCAATTTTGTGATTGTTATATATAACCATTTATTAAATGGATAATCACTTATATATGGATAATGAATCAATTTTCCATAGGATATTATCTTTTATAATAATTCCATTGAATGTAATAAAGTGAATGTTATGCATGACCTTTTTGGTTAAATTGAAAATAAATATGTGAAAAGTGGTTTTTATGTGTTTGTGTGAGGAGATTTGGTTGTGATTTGTAGCTACTGTGAAGTGAATATGGTTGTGGTGTGTGGTGGTGGAAATCCTGGGCTTGCTATCATGAAAATGTGCATTATTTTGGTGATGTGTTTTGATTGTTGTTCAACATGGATGAAATTAAATATTGATGATCAAATTGGAATATAAAATTGGTTGAATATTCCAATGTGTTGGAATGATTAATACATATATAAATTTAAATTGGATGTCGATCTTAATTTTTTATTTTTAAATATGAAATAAATGGGAAAGATAAATGAATTTGGTTGGTTACTATAAAATTAACGAATTGGATTAATATGAAAAGAAATGTTGAAAGTGATGTGGTTTTGGTGTCTTCCTTGGTTTATGTAATGAATATTGAGGAGGAAGTGAAGATGGAGGAGGTTTTAAGGCCATTTGGTGATTTTGTGAGTAGTGAAAGAATCCATGTTATGAACCCATTGGTCGGTATTATCTGTGTGACTACTATATATTGTATTTTCATTGTTCTTTCTATATTCACCCAACCCATACTGAGCAGTAATTTCCAACAGTAGAATGATTTTGGGGGTATTTATCTAATCATCCTAGATGTTGAGGATGGATGGTTAGCGACCCCCCTATTCCACAGTCTCTCTTCCAAGTAAGGTTCTTTTTCATGGGATGTGATGTATAGAATCTGAAAGTGTAGTAGGTATACTGTTTGATGTGATGATGTAGTGGTTCAGGGTGGGGATCATGTATAGTATCAGCAGGGAGTGCTATTTACCTCTTTTATTCTAAATATACCCTACTATTATTGTCATGAAAATAGTTGATATGGGATATGATGGAATATGTTTCATCTAGGGGGGATGTGATAGCTAGTTTCATGAAAGGTGATTGGAATGATAGAGTTTTTCAACTGTCTTAGGGAATGATTATACAAATGAGGTGGGAGAACTAGGACATATGATGTTGGGGTGTGAGACTAGAAACTCATTGATAAATTTTTTGGGGGTACCCCGTTTCCATATTCTTATTATTATGTTTTTTTACTTTTGTGCATTATCTAGTGTGTATTCATGCATCATAATAGGCGCATAGGAATGTATATATTGACATTCATTCTTTATGGTAGGGACATATTTATTTCATGTTCTATGTTCTTTCCTTTATGATGTGTTTTTATAAACCTAATGTATCTGATAAATGATTTATTTTCCCAAGCCTTTAATATTGGGAAATGGATTTATTTTTTGTGAATACATATTATGGAACCCTTCACCTTTGTAATGATTACTGAAAGATGAATCCAGTCATAGTAAAGAAAAAGTTTCAAAAATGTATTCATGGTTTGCGCCTAGACACCCATCCCACAAATCCAAAGCATTTACATCACAATTTATCCCCCTATTATCTTATTTCAACTCCTCTCCAATCTGTATTTTCCAAATGAGATTCATACTTATTGGAGGTGGTATTTCTTAATTACTTATATAAAATGGTGGTTTAAAATGAAATGTAAATTTGGTTTCATTAGTGTATTCCTTGTTTAATTTATAATTTTTTTTTGTATTTTATTCTTACTTTCATATAGAATAATTAGGCTTTATTTTGAGTATTTAATTGATATAGTTCATTTATATGTTATTTTTGTCCACAATAAATTTCAAAAAGGATTACTTAGTTCTTATTCCGACATAGAATATGTGTTGATTTGTTGATGTTAAATCATTTTCAATCTCAGACACCATCATAGGATTCCTGAATCACTATCTTCCTTCATTAAGTGTTTTTCAAGGGTCAGTGGAAGCAGTTAGGTAGTTGGAACAAATTGAGGTGATCCTCAACTATCTTAGGGAACCTGATACTTTGTGTGTGAGAATTTTTTTGAACTGGACTTATAGTTTCAGTAGAGTCTTGTGGGAGTCAGTGGTACCTTCTTAACTTTAGAATGTATGAATTGGAATCTCATGAAGATTTATTTTTTAATAGTTATTTCCTAAGGGAATGGATGTAGAGAAATAGACTGATCTCATGAGACTTTTTATTGGTGACAGATCAGTATAGGAGTGTGTAAATAACCTTTCAAGGTTTGTTATATAATCTCCAAATATAGGGGTCATCAATTATGAGAATGATCATTTCTTTGGTGATGTTCTTTACCCAGACCATGGTACATCTCTACTTTCTTTTGGCATAACATCCATTTTGGAAGTTGTCACTAGGGACATGTGAATGGAAGCTAAATATTCATGGAAATTGATGGTTGTTCATTCCTTAGTTTTATCAGGTATGAAAAAAATTAATAGTGGGAATGAAGAGAATCCAATGTGCTAGTAGTAGAGGCAGGATGAACCATAACATGATGAAAAGGTCCATTCTTATTGAAATAGTTCATCCATTTTTTGCTTCCAGTTTAGGGACTTTGATGAATTTTGAGACCCATTTCTTGATATACCCTTGATTTTTTCTCTATTATGGAAATTTTCTTCATCATTATTTGTTTTTGATGATGGGGTTATAGAATATTTCTCATGTTTGATTCCTTGTTTTTTTTGTAGGCACATTGTGATATACATGGATAAAAGCTGGATCACATTACTGAGGAACACACCTCAGTATGTTAAGGGTTTGAATGAGTTTTTAGATTTTTCAATTTCTAATCGATCCGTTGAAGGGAGAATAAAATGTCCATGTCCTAAATGTAAATTTAGAACATGGTTGAAGATAGATGAGGTTTATGAACATTTAATACTGATGAAATTCCCTGCTCAATATTTGTGTTCAATTTGGCATGGAGAATCAAATGTTATAGAAAGATTGAGAACTGATGTTAATCTGCATAATGAGGTCCCAAGTTCGTCGACAATGGAAAATGAAATGAAAAACCTAATAAATGATTCATTTGGAACTGCAAGACACAACTATCAGCATCAAAACATATCAGATCGACCAGAAGAGGGTGATACAAATTGCAAAGTGACATGTGATGTTTTTGAGACTGTAAAACAGGCAGATCAAGATTGTCACATATCATTGGATCCTTCTCCTGATTATGTGGAGCCAAATGTAAGAGAAAACTTCACTGAGGAAAATGCGTTTCATGATTTAGTTGATGATGGAAATCAAGAGTTGTATAGTGGGTGTTTGAAATATTCAAAGCTTTCATTTTTGCTGAATTTGTACCATATCAAATGTCTCTGTGGAATTACAAATAAGGAAATGTCCATGATATTGGAATTAATTCATGATGAATTTCCTGAAGCAAAAATCTCAGAATCTTTTTATGATATGAAAAAAGTTGTTAACAAGCTTGGTCTGAATTATACAAAAATAAATGCTTGTCCCAATGATTGTATGCTTTATTGGGGAGAGGATTCAAGTAGACAAAATTTCAAGAAATGTTCTTCTTCTAGATGGCAGGAAAATGGTGATGTTGGAAGTCTGAATGAACATAATTTCATGGAGAATAAGAAAAGGATCACACCTGTAAAGGTTTTGCGTTACTTTCCTTTGAATCCTCGACTGCAATGATTATTCAGGTCATAGAAAACCGCCGAACACATGAAGTGGCATTCTGTAGATAATAACAATGATGGGTTATTGAGACATCCATGAGATTCCTAATCATGGAATACATTTGATTCATTACATCTCGATTTCTCAGCTGATCCAAGGAATGTTCGATTGGGATTGGCTGCCGATGGATTCAACCCATTTGAGACTTTGAGTACAAATTATAGCATTTGGCCAGTTGTTTTGATCCCTTATAATCTTCCTCTGTGGATGTGTATGCAATAAAAATATTTTATCCTTTTGATGATTATTCTAGGAAAACAAATTCTTGGAAATGATATTGATTTATACTTGCAGCCATTGATTGAAGAATTGCAGGAGTTCTGGAGCAACGGTGTTGAGACATTTGATGCTTCTTCTAAAACAATGTTCAAAATGCATGCTACTTTAATGTGGACCATTAGTGACTTCCCTAGGCTTGGGAATTTATCTGGTTGGAACACTTACACGGGTTTGTCTTTTCCTTTTTGTAACTTTGATTTTGAGCCCAAACGGCTACCTCACAGTAGAAAATGGTGCTTCTTGTGTCATCGAATATTTCTCGATGCATCTCATAGATTTCGGTTGAACAGATCAAAATTTAATGGTTCCATTGATCGTAGACCAACTACAAAGTTGTTAAATGGTTTTGAAATATTGGCACAACTTGAAAATGTTGAAACAGAATTTGGGAAGGTTCATCATTTGAATGATAGTAGAAAACGGGTCCGAAGTGCATCGTCAAGCGAAACCGGAATGCAACAATGGAAGAAAAAAAGTATATTATTCAAACTTCCATATTGGGAATTTAATTTTTTGCGGCATAATATTGATGTGATGAATATTGAGAAGAATGTATGTGACAATTTGATTTTCACATTTCTTAATGAGCATGGAAATTCGAAGGATCATCTCAACGCTCGCAAAGACTTACAAGCAATTAACATAAAACACGATCTCTGGCAAGATGCGAATGAAAAGTATCCTTCGGCAATTTTTGCAATGAAAAATAGGGATAAAGATATATTCCTTCAAATGTTAAATAATGTTAAGGAATATTATGGGTATTCAAGTAACATATCGAGGTGTGTTGACTTGAAGAATCGTAAGTTACATGGATTAAAAATCCACGATTCACATATTTTTTTACAATAGTTACTACTATTGCCATTGCGTACATTATTACCTGAAAAAATTACTACTGTTGTACTCCAGTTCTGCACATTTTTCAGAAAAATATGTGAGAAATATCTACATCCATTTCATCTAGACAACCTCCAGAAGAGGTTTTTATTGACCCTTTGCGCAATGGAGATGATCTTTCCTCCGTCCTTTTTTACTGTAATGATGCATTTAACTGTGCATTTGGTTGAGAAAGCTAAATTAGGTGGCCCCGTTCATTATCGATGGATGTATCCAATTAAGAGGTACTTTATTTATATGTTTTCCAGTTAAGTAAACAATTTTTGGTACTTAATTAAATGAATAATTATGTTTATTTTATTTCACAGATATCTTGGGCATTTGAAATCATACGTTATAAATAAAGCTAAACCAGAAGGCTCAATTTTTGAAGGCTATGTGGCTGAGGAGTGTCTTACCTTTTTTTCTCGATACTTGGATGATATTGAGACAATATTTAATCAGGTTGGATGTGTTGATGACACATCGACTCAATCTCAAATACATCAAAAATCCAAAATATTTTCTGATATTGGCCGATCAGTTGGGAGGACCTCAAATGTGACACTGACTGAATTGGAATTATTACAGTCACATAGATATGTGCTGCTGAATAGTGAAATTGTAGATCCATTTATGGAAGAGTTGAGGATACAAACAAAGAGAAGAATGAGAGGCTAAACACAAAATTTTAAAGATATAATGAAAGCTGTTAATAAAGAGCTTGTATAATGGTTTGCACGACGTGTAAGTTCATAAATATTTCAATAAATACGAATATTAGTTTGACACATACATTTTGTAAATCTAATAATGTATATTTCTTTTTTCAGACCATGAATACTGATACTCGAGCAGAGGAGTTAGAAGATTTCATATTTCTTGCTAGAGGTCCTCTAAATGAAGTTATAAAGTTCGACACTTATAATGTGAATGGCTTTAGATTTAGTACATTCGATCGAGAAGTGGGTTTGAAAACACAGAATAGTGGTATATTTACATTTGCTGAAGTGGAATGCTATGGAAAGCTGAATGATATTATTGAATTAAACTACCACAGACATTTTTTGGTTGTTTTATTCAAATGCAAATGGGTCGATATTATCAGAGGTGTTAAAAGATATTCCTTGCAATTTACTTCTGTGAACTTCTCTCGCTTGATGGATGTTGGTGATCGTGAACTGCATGATCCATATATCTTAGCATTGCAAGAAAAAATGGTATATTATGTGAATGATGTTGCTGATGAAGGGTGGAGTGTAGTTTCTCATGTAATACAAAGAGATTTATATGATATGGGTGATGAAGTGGAAAATTTGACCTCTGAAATTGAATTTAATTAGCAACAGGAAGTATAATTATTTGTCCATAATGATATTGAAAATATTAGTCTAGCAAGGATGAATGAATTGGATGAAGAAATAGAGCAAGAAACCAACATGATTGAAGGGGAAAATGATTGTATGTACAATTATTTATTTATTTGGCAACCACTTGTTTCATTTCTGCAGACATTCATTATCATTGTTATATATATATTTTTTGTTAGTACTCCATCTGTTATCATTTTTTTCTGCATAATTTTTTTGAAATATATATTCTGAACTTAATTTTATTTGATTAAATGACAGGAATGCCAAGGAAGAAGTGTTACATTATTTCATCCAGTTCTGCGACAGATGACTATCCATCTGGCTCCATCCCCACAACATCTGATGCACCAGTTGCCGACACCCCTGCACTATCTCCCCCTGCACCATCTCTCACACCATCTATGGATGTCCCAGTAGAGGCTGAGTCACCGACTCCCCCTTCAGGAGCCTCAGCAGTGGGGCAGTGACGCGCCCCTTCCAGTTCATCCCAGACATACTGGAGTGTCACTATCATAGGTACAAATTTTAATTAAATAAATTTATTGCATTTTTTTATACTAATTGTTTTATCATTGAAGATGACAAAAATGAAACCGTGTAGAAAAACATAAAAAGTTCAGAAGTTTGGAATCTGAATGGTGAGAATATTGTTGTGCCATTTGATTCTTACAGGGTCCCTATAGATTATGTCGCGGGGTTACTTGGCCAGATTCTAGGCCAGCTAGCAGCGTAGCCCATTTCCCTTCCCATTTCATATGACGATGGGAGAAATATGCCTCCAAGCTAGAAAAATAAAGTGTTTGACTCTCAAATCAAGGTAAATTTATTACATTATGGTTTAATTGAATTTCATGTTACTAATATGTTCAAAATGAATTTCTGTATACAGATGTTCTTCCACTTTACCATTGCTGATGTGATAGCACGGAAGTGGATGTTAAAAAATCTAGGTAAGAAGTGGAAAGATTTTAAATGGAGATTGTGGTGTGATGTCAACAATGCTTCGTTGACCGTGCTGAAAATGTATGAGAAGCTACCCAGTGGGGTACCAAAAGAGCAGTGGAAAGTGTTTGTTGACAGGCATCGGGATCAGAAGCGGATGGTATTGAAATATATATATTATTATATTATCCTCATTTTACATTTCTACATGTATATTAAAAGGAAATGACATTCAATACATCTGTATTAAATTGAATTTTATTTTTTTTAGGATCTATCAAGATAGAATGCGTCAAACCGAGCAAAGCAAGTCATCCCGCACACTATGGGCTCAAAACGTTTTCCTAGAAATCGAAGTACAATGGTAATATTTTAATTAGTTTAAATATTTATAAGACAATATTATCTGTTTAATATATTGAATTTTTGATTTATCTTTGATTAATGCAGTCACAAAGTTTAGGCCATGAAGCATCCAGAACTGAACTGTGGTTGGATATTCACAAGAAATCAGATGGATGTTTTGTTAATGAGCTTGTTAAAGAAGTTGGGGTATGAAGTCAATTTTTTATCATAATAACTTATTATCAATTTTTACTGTGTTAATATATATTGATATTTGATTTATAGGTCAAAATTGAAGAACTATGGGATGCCAATCCTACGCATTCCTACTCTGTCTCCCAGGATGACCCAGTTGCTAATGTCCTTGGGAAGGAGCATCCTGGGAGAGTGTGCGGGATGGGTTTGGGACCCGTTCCATCTGAGGTTTTTAGCAGGCCACCAGGTATAGCTGCTGCATCTACTCCTGACTTTAGTCAGCCCATACCCAGAGATGCTAAGAAAGAGATTGTATCTTTACGAAACACAGTTCACCAGTAGGGGTATCAGATATCTGCATTGCAGAAAGAGTTGAATTAAATACAACAGAAGATGAGCAGATATACCCCCGGTGGGAGTTCATCGATTGGTGGTATGCAGGTAAATCACAGAAAATCAAAATCATTTAGTTTGATAACCTTCATTGGTTTTAGGTTTTAATATAAATATGTAACCGTATTTAATTATCAATATAATATTCTTACATGTGACAGCACATAGTGGAAATGAAGGTGGAGAGGGTGACGATGCATCATCGGACCATGAGTAGTTGTATTGTTGATGTGTTGAACAAAAATTGAAACAGTTGGTTTGTATATGTAACATTTGTGGTACATATCTTCCACCACACATTTTCATGTCCTAAAATTTCATTGATTTCACATGTTTCTTTTTATGCATTTTATTGATTTCTGATGTTTCTTTTTATGTCTTCATTTCTCGAGTGTGGTATACATCATTCCATTTAGGTCTGTGTTTGAATTAGTAGTCGAGATTTTGGATGACTAGGAGTTAAACCCATTGTTGATGTGTTGAACAAATTGGGTCATTTCATAGTGATCAAGGGGATAGTGTTGTAGACACATTGGTGAGGCCCATTATTGAAAATGTCTGATTTAAGCATAAAAAGTATCTAAACATGCTATAGCTCTTCTAAAATGTCATGAGAATGTTCTAAATCAAGGATGGTTCACTGATATATAGGTGCGACTTAGGGGTGATAAATTAGCATAAGTCCATGAATATAGGCAAGAATACTTTATAAATTAAAATATAATCTCGAAGATAGATGTCGACTTGACGCACAATTGGTATGTCTTATAAAAACATGAATTTTAAGAAAATAACTTCTACCAAATACTTCAATATTAGGATGGTTAAATCATATATTTATGTCTCTCTATTCAATAAAAAATATATGAAAATGGATAACCTGAAAAAGAACTAAAAATAGGGCATATAAGATTTCACAATGATAACACTTAGAGAAATGAAGAAAACAAAAGATGTAAAAGAAGAAGAATCCAACCCCATATCCTTCATCTTCTTTAAATGGTTGAATAAATGGAGGAGTATTGAGTTTTTTATTGGAATTGTTTGATGATACAAACCTACACTTAGTAGAAACCCAAAATAAAACTGACTGGTTACAATGGACCATTTCCAACCATAACTTTTTTGATCACTGAATTGTTACTGCATGACTTGAAATGCATTCCCAACACAATTTCCACTTAATCATGGTCTTTCTGGTAATTATTACCTATCATTATATCCCTTAATTATTTATATTATGATTCTTAATTCCATTTTTTGATTCATTACAAGTTATCCGGTCATGAAACATTAATTACTGGAATTCCAGAACTTTCTTCTTTACCAACACTAGGCCTTATAGGGAGATGTCATAGGTCTGGTAAAAAACACTTCTATATGAACATACTCATAAGAAACCATAGTTATACTCCCACGACTCCGTGTGACGATCGTATTGAATTTGAACAACACCCACATCTAGAGTATGTTCAATTTAATAAGACCCCCCAAACCACCTCTCATCACCTGTCCCTAGGTTTCTTTGCCATCTGAATTTAATCCAGAAACATTAAACCAAGTGACACCACTCAGACACATTAACAATGAAAACTACTTAATGTGAGAACCACATGATTTATAGGTCCATGGTTTCTTTCCACCATAGTAATTATCAAACCACTAAACCATGAGCACTATACTACTATACATCACTTCTAGTTTCACATTGACATGTTCGAGCTTTTCTTTATTTATTTAAGACAGATCTCACTTGAGCTCACTTGAAAACTCCTTATGAAGCGGTGCCACATGAAAAGTGCTACCTACATTTACAAATCAACCATCACTGTTAATCTAGTCCTAAAAATTTAAACTAAAGGGTCATAACCAAAACACACTATTCATTATTAATACATCTTAAATAAAGAAATCATAGCTCACAACATGCACTAGTTTACTGAAATTCCAGTCAGAATGATTTAGGTTGACCATCTTAGAGGACATACAAATTGATGTCCAATGCCTTTATTTGAAAACTAAATCATATAAACATAAATTGAAAAGTTATATCATGATAATTGAGATGAACCCACTGAATTCCAAAATTGACTCGTGGTGTGATTTAATGGGTGCATACTCAACCAACCATTTCAACATCATGCTACATTACAAGAAAATATGTGATATAAATCTATCACATTTCCTAGATTTCACATGCAGCCCGAGTCTGAATATAATTTCCAAATCAGATTCAAAATCATACCTAAGTCTTAAATTCAACACCTCCTCCATGTCTGGAAAACTTGAATTTTATAGCTCACAGACTTCTGAATGTCATTTTGACCATTCATGACTATTCTTTCTACAACCACTCTCCCAAAGGTTATATTTTCCATGACCCGTGTGATTCTCCGCACCATATGATTTTAATATTCATCATTTTAATAAAAATAGGAATCTAATTCCCATGAAAAACACTCTTTCCACCAATAAACATGGTTTCTATATGTGAGTCAACATAATTATACCATATTCCATCACGACAATCCATCCTTGGCATATACTGAAGCCTCATCTGGAACTAATATTCCATCCTTGAACAACCTGTGGTTCACTTCGTACCACATAGATTTACATCATCCACTTAATAATAAATAGAAATGGTCTATTAATAATCACATGCATTATGAAATCCTCATTCCATGCGCACACATTAAATCAACATCAATAACTACATCTTGAACTTTAACCCAGATTGATGATGTTATAAAACTCGATCCTCTTACATAGTCATCCATAGAACTAGGATAACATAGATTTTGTACTAAAAACTCTGGTCTACATCACTCAACACAACATAGTTATTACCTAGGTAACCTCACTTAGGGAGTGATCAGTTAACACAACCTTTTTAGATCCCACAACCCTAAACCAAGCAGTTATGTGATAATACCCCTCAAGGTGTTACCTGTGATTTCATCCCTCAAACTCTCAGAGACTAGAATTTTTTTCACAAAACACCACACAAATCTCTCCACCAAACCTTAGTTAAATAGGAAATTTATATGATAATGAATACTAAATTGATGTTACATCAATGAAATGGGAACACCCATTTAATATAATTCAAAGGACCAATGACACTGTGCATTCTTGGTATTTTATAGCCTACTCAAAAAATCAAACCCAAGGGTCACGTTATCCTACATAACCATTTAACATGGATAATGAATTCTTGAGTCATGCACCTTTGAAATTAAACTCACACAACTAACTAAACTAAATAAAATTAGATTGGCATGTCAGTCTTACAAATCTCAAGCATTAAAGATGCTCATAACACCTAGAAGTTTTACTTATCTCATGATCGCCTACCAAATTGGGGAATCATTCCACAACTAGAGTCCTAATCAATCCCAAAATACATAAAAAACACATTCTATGACCAAAAACTAAAATGATGAATCCAATGATGCTTAATATCTCCAATGATGATATAAAAACTAGGTTAACCCCTCACTTAACATGAGGAATCAACTCTAATTCTAGGTTTAGTCAAAAAAGGTCACTAGAATCTCCAACCTAACCTATATTCCAACATAAAAAGATGTCAACTAAGACTCACTGGAAATATCCACATTCCTATAAAAGCTATATCCCAATGTAACTCTAAAACTATTCCCACAATAAGATTTTTTATAATAATATATTTCTAATGTGTTATTTAATCTATTTCATCAGTTCAAATTTATTATAAGTATTAAGGATGGTTTCTAGGCCAAAAAACTAAAAAAATAATTATATAAATGGGTTGGTACTAATATAACTACTAATTCATCAATTATCAATTTTTATAAGTAGAGTGGAATCGCTATGGATGATCTATCCTAAGAAAGTAAAGTTATAAGATTTAGTGGAATCCAGTTTGGGATGTTACAATGTTGTATCAATGGAGTTTTATCTTCCTAGTATTTACTATTTAGGATATTGTATACATGATTATGAGGAATGTGTTGGAACCTTTGATGGATATCTGATTGCTGTGTTAATAATAATTTCTCTAATAGGAAGTCTTATTTACCAGAGTTTCAGATTTTTGTTCTATTTTTAAATATTAAACTTGAATATTATTTATCATTGAGAGAAAAACATGTTTTTTGGATGTTGAGATTTATTCTGGATATTCAGCTCTTGGTCATTGGTGGGAGGCCAGGGATAGTTTTTTCTAGTTTTATTTGTTTCTCAGGGCAGTGGTGCAGTAGAAGCAAAGAATTATTTTTTTTATTATGAGCAGCTTTTCGCGGCGGTTTTAACCTCTATGAAATGTATCTTGGCGGTGGATTAAACCACCACTAAACCTAAAATAAAACTTAATTTTAGCGGTGGTTGTAATCGCCGCTAAATAGGAGCATCGTGGATGCCTCATTCCACGGCGGTTCCCGTGACTTTAGCGGCAGTTTTACGGCCGTTGGAATTTGAGTTTATTCGCGGCAGTTATAACCGCTACGAATAAAGTGATATCCAGGGCTTGTAAAACTACTGCTAAATTCAGGGAAACTGCCGCGAAATGAGGCAGCGACGACGCTTTCCTGAAACCGCAGCTAAACATAAATAACCGCCGCAAATAGATTTTCGGCGCACTATTAGACGACGTTTTCTGTAAACCGCCGCCAAACAATGTAGCGGAAGTTTAAACCGCCGCTAAACGCAAAAAAAAACTGCCGCTAAATGACAATTCTGTTTTAGTGAAATAATATTACATATTGAGGAAACATGTATGTGTATGATAAATATGCCCCAGTAAATTCTGAAGTATAAACAATCTCAGATAAAAATGAGATTGTGAGATTTTCCCTTACCTTAAGTCCGATTTGCTTCGTACGTATCCGAACCTACTCTATAATGATTTAAATAATGTCATTTACTTAATAAAAAATCATATTCATTGTTATTATATCATACATGGTCATATTCTTATCTTCTAATTAGTAATATTTCATTGCTACTTGTTATTCGGGTGATCATTGCTTTATGTTTTTCTGCATGTTTTGTCGAATAAATTCGTATTCTTCTTTTTAGGTTATAGATACCTCATTTCCAGAATGGTATTAGTGTAATATATATCATATTTATTATTTCAATTCATTTATATAATCATTATTCAATGAATATCATGTAGAACGAGTCGCATCACATCGTGGAGACGGTAGGCCGTACATACACACGAGCGATGATATCATTCCCATGATCGTGGAATTGTATTTAAGTGTATGTATATTATTTCAGAATCAATATCACTTTATAATAATCATAAATATTTATTCTTTACACCATTATACCCATCCAAGTAAGGTGGTGGTGGAAAAAAGATTACACCATGGCGTGGAGACGGTATTCCGTACATACGCACGCGTGGTGATTTCATTTTCTGTAGGATGGATAGAAGGTGAAATAGGGTTGTTTCATATTTATAATAACATATCAGTATGTTAGTGATACTTATGTTATTACTTCATAATGAAAAAACTAAATAAGAGGAAGTAGAAGAAGAAATAAATTTGAAAGAATCGGTAACGGATATTACCTCTTCTCCGACACGCCTCTTTGAAACCTCCTCTTAGGGAACTAAAATTGGACTTTGAAGAAGACCAGGACCTATATAATGTTTCTAGGAAAGTTGATAAGGTAAAGTTTCAGGGGTTGTACGAGCTTGAAAGCTCAAAATTGTGTGAGGAGGAGAGGGAGGAGGTGCCCTTTTATAAGGGAGGAGAGGGGCACCTTAGAAAAAACTTAAAATATTAATTTATAATAAAGTCATATTCGGTTTATAATAGCTCCAAATGGATTTATTTAGAAGATAAAGTGGTGATGGGTCTTAATAATATCAACCAATATGTTTTAGACAATTTTAGGTTACTATTTTATCCTTATCATTTAAATTTAACTCTAAGTTAAATAATTTAACCTTTACCGTGTCTTCTTGTTTTCTTACACTATATGGTTGATAAACATAATATAACAAGCCAAAATAACCCCAAGTGGTTCATTATTAATATATATAACATTATCTAAGTCATTTGGAAGAACATTAGATTTTTAGGAATAAAATAACAACTAATAATATAATATTCGTTTTAAAAACTATTTTATGTCAATTTTGACACTATTTGGTAATTGATTTTTGTGAAAACAAAAACAACATTATTAGTTCGAAAAAAGTTAATTAAATAAATACTAACATGTCATATTAACCTTGAAAATTATTGGAATTAGTAATAAGTCTCAAATTATATTTATATGGTTATCTATAATATCAATTATGTTATAATTTAAATAATAAGATAATTACTGCATCATCAATGTGTCATAAATAAATTATATTATATAATGTATAATAATTATAAATAAAATACCACTATGTAGGAAATATTTTTAGATTTATAATTAATATTTATAGTCGAATTTATCTTATGTATAACCCTATCTTAAAAATGTTTTAGTTATTAAACTTTGATTTTAACTATTCTTTAAATAAAATAATAATAAATGTCCAAATCTAATCCAAGTGGACCTAAAGGGTAATATTTTATTCCTAAGGTTGTTTTTGGTCTAATTATACTTATCCAATAGAATTAGGACATGTTTTAGGGTAATAATAATATCATTTTTACCCTTAATTACCCTATTTACTTTTAACCGTGGCAAATAAAAGTAAAAAGTTACTATTCACCAAAAATTAATTTTATCTTATTGAACCATATTTTACTCCTTGATATTAACCGTGTCTCTTGGATTTTCGAAATTCCAATCATAGAAGCGGTAAAATTATGTTTTATATAAATTTTCAAATTCTCTTAGGAGGTGGGTAAACGATGGTGAAAAGTTCAATAAAATTTTTATATATCTAAAATTATTATAAAATGACTCCAATGAATTACATTGAACTTATATAGGTATTATGTATCAGTTTTGACCTAAAATAAATTTAAATAAAATAAATATTATTTAAATAAAAAGTGAGTTTTTAAATAGTAACCTAGTGTTTCCACTATTCATCAAAAATTGAAAGTTTTCAGAAAAATATTAAAAATTCACCCTAGGCTAATTTTGATATTCCGAATCCAAAAATGAAGTCCATTTTGAAAGATAAAATTTATAAATTTTCAAAAAGTGGGTATTATTATTCATAATGGCTAGTTTATATAATATTTTAATAACATATCTTTGGTTAGTGAAACTCAGTATTGTGTACAACACACACTATCGTGGAAGGTCGCGATTGCGTGTAAAGAAATCCAAGTAAGGGTTGCGTGTAGTGAAAGATTCCTTTGTTGTTGTGTATAATAGAATCCAACCATATTTCATTTATAAATTGAATATATATATATATATACACACACACTCAATGTTGCGTAGAATAACTTCTATTAAACATACTTGAAATTTTGTATATCACGATCCAAGAATAGTATTGCATATACAAGAAGCTAATATGGTGTTGCGTATAGTGCAAGATAATCTTGGTATAGCATACAACAAAAGACATCAAATAAATTAAAAAAGAATACTTCACATAAAATCTCGGGGTGTTAAATTCTACCCCCCTTAAAATGAATTTCTCCCTTGAAATTCGTCGGGGTTATAAATGGTTTTCTACATGAATGTTTCTTTCATAGAAACCCACATCATAAAAAGGAATACTGAATCATTAGTTTAAAAAGGAATGTTAAAAACATAACGAATACCCAATGTGACTCATCACTGGGTTTCCACATATGAGAACATATGTGAAAAATATGGATATGGAAGAGAAATATATCCATCAAGGTCTGATGGAGAGTGGTAGAGAACATTGCTATGAAAAATCCAACAATCACAAATCCATAAATTTGTGATGATCTAAGGTAACATCAGATTTATCAGATATAAGAACACTAGGACAACATTTTTTGTTTTCAAGATCATTTCCCTAAAGTTGAAGAATTGTTTAATTAAAAGAAATACTTGATTTTGGTACATTATTACTATTGTTTGTGCCTTGAACAATTTCCACTTCATCTCTTAAAGAAATGAATTTGAATTTTTCTTCCGTGAAGTGTTATCAGATCATGCGATAGAATGATAGGTCATTCCATCTGTCTCAAACAAAAGGATAGAAAAAGTTATTAAATATACATAAGTCCATCTATAGTGAGATTAATCATATATAGTTCCTAAAATGGACTTATACTTCAAATATCATACCACTTAATGTAATAAAACTAGTTTCTACTAACCAGGGACTTCCTTTAGGCTAGTGGTAGGCGATAATGGCCTGTCACACTTCAGTTCTGGGTTCGATTACCACAGCCTTGTCCGACGTGACGGGTTGTCGCTCGTCCTATGGGTTGTACTTTTTCTAAAAAAATACTATTATAACATAACAAAAAGTTATAGACTTAAACACTAATATCTGATGTCTAAATTAATCGATTCCAATCTTTAGGTTTATCCAAAATTATTCTGTCCAATCTCATAGTATAAATAAAATTATTAATAGAAATTTCATCTACCAAGCATTGAATACAATCATTTCTCACCTGTATATCATAAGATATATATATCTTATTGGTCACATTCCAAACATGTGAATTCATTAATCATGTATTCACTTTAAACATAAATTACCATAGAACCTTAGTGAAAACATGAATGTTGTCAAAATTTAACTCTTTCCACATCCCAAAATCCCAAAATTTCTATATACTCAAACCATGATATAAATTTGTCCTTATATCAGTCATGAGCTCCTGAATACTATCATACATATTATTTTCTCCTTATCCCTTCATTATGCGCATATTAGGTGCTTTTCCAAAAATATCTTAATAACCTTTCATGGATACTGGTACGATTCAACATATACTTTCAAAACCCAAGAAAAGGCAACAGTGTAACAATCCTTAGATTTTTCTTTATTCCATAGTACCATATATTATTCTTGATAAACACATAATCATTACACTACCTTATTAAACCACTGACTGTGCTTCATCATTTCTTTCATCTCATATATAATTTGTAGTCTCCTCATAATCATCCATATAAATACTACCCATATGACCATGCTGATTCTATTTATGAGATTTTCCCTTAGGGCATTGGTTTGCATAATGCTCGTACATTCCACATTTAAAACACTTAAACATTGTTGATGTCTTATCAATACCATTATCCTTGTCCATGGTGTTAACTGAACCTTTTCCTTTACAATTACTAGCTTTGTGTCCTTCGTTTCCACACCCAAAGAATCTTCTAGTTCCTTTGAAACATTCTCCCTGATGCCTCTTCCCACAGGATTTACATGAGGGAAATTGAAATTTCTTTCCTCAATGATCATCATGAAACTCCATCATTATCTTATTAGTTGAGTCAGGAAACTTACCAAAGTTGAGATTATTGATCATACTATGATATTTATGATTAGGCATAATAATGATATGTGGACTTCTAGATCCAATTTCATTTGGTTGCTCATGATGAATATCATTCCATTGTCCATCATATCCTTTATCGTGAATCTTCATATTTCCATCCATTTTCTAAAACCCAAAAAATAGTGTGAGAGGAAAAAATCATAATCAAGGGGGAGTACCTTCAATATCTAACATCTTAGGTTTAATTATATGATCGTTACCGTAATCCTAGGAGTATAACCTATAGTTATACTTAACCTTAGGGACATCCCCGGACATACCTTAGAAATATCTATAGGGATCTCACTAAATTTTTCTCATAAAAGGATATCATAATTATTCCCAATAATGATATAATTTTGAGAATGAAATATGTCATGTTAAATATTTTAATAAATATTTTATGTTACAAAAAGATAGATTAACTACTGGAAATATAGTCTTTCCCAACAGTTCTAAACCATTGGGAAAGGCTACAGAACCGTTGGTATATGTTATACCAAAAGTTCTGCAAACCGTAGGGAAGTCCTTGGGAACGATTTTCCCAACGGTTTACAGTGAACCATTGGGATAGGGTGGGGGAAAGTTAACCTATCCCAACGGTTCTACCAAACCATTGGGAATGTTTTTTCCAACGGTTTGGCCCGTTGGGAAATCCCAAGCAGTATCCTCTTTCCCAACGGTTTCTAGACCGTTGGGAAATGTTTTTTACCAATGGTTCATAGAACCGTTGGTAAAAAAACCCAGAGATTCTATGCCAATGGTTTGAAACCGCTGGCATAGCCTATGCTGAGAAAATTGCACAGCAGCTCTGCAATTTTCCCACCAGGTCTCATTTTGTGCATTCCCTCTCGTTTTCAATCCAATTATTATACCTACAATAAAATAAAACATACATATACAATTATTGTACACGTAATAACCAACTAACACATACATATAGAGAACAAATTCATACACATTTAACATATAATGCATCCTAGAACTATACACATCCATAATTAAATTAAAATTCATAACGTAATTATAAACATACACAATTCATTTAAAATTATATTTAAAATTTAGATGACAATTATATGTGGAATTTGGAATTCAATTCACAATTTGATCGGTTTTTCGTATACCATATATTTTTACTTGAAATGATGTCCATTTTAAACGAAATTCATACACCTGGAGTGATACCGTCCACACCATGCCTCGTATTGAGGTGAGGTTAACTATTACATGTCACAAATGAACCATAGATCGTTGTCCTAAAGTATCAACATATTCCGAAATCATTTGATCAGTTTTCCATATTCCAGTAGATATTTTTCATTTAAAATGACGTCCTTTTGAAACAAAAGACTGTAACTTTGAGTGGTGTCAGCCACACCGTGTCTCATATTGAGGTGGGGTTGAGTCTTACATGTTACATATGACCCATGGATCATTCTCCTAATGTTTCAACAGAAACCGAATGCGTTTGGTCATTTTTCCGTATGTACATAAAATATTGTACATTAAAAAAAAAGAGAGCCACCTAGAGTGATCTCGGCCACACCGTGCCTCGGATTAAGGAGAGGATGACTCTTACATGTTACATATGGACCATGGATAGTTTTCCTAAATCATAAACACATTTTGAATGCGTTGGTCGGTTTTCCGTATGTCAGTTGTTCTTTTCACTTATAATCCTGTCCATTTTAATCAAAATAGAGACACTCTAAATGGTGTTGGCCACAACGCACCTTTTATTGATGCAGGGTTGACTCTTACATGTCACATATGACCCATGGATCATTGTTCTAAAGTATCGACACAATCCGAATGCGTTTGGTCAGTTTTCTATATGTCAATTGATGCTTTTCACTTAAAATGACGTCTTTTTGAAACAAAAGACAGACACTTTGAGTGGTTCCAGCCACACCGTGTCTCATATTGAGGCAGGGTTGATTCTTACACTTCACATATGACCCATGGATCATTCTCCTAAAGTTTTAACTGAAACCTAATTCGTTTGGTCGGTTTTCCATATGTACTTAAAATGTTGTCCATTTTAAACAAAAGGGATCCACTTAGAGTGATCCTGGCCACACCGTGCGTCTAATTGAGCCCGGGTTGACTTCTACACATCACATATGACCCATGGATCATTTTCTTAAAGTATCAACACATTTAGAATGCATTTGGTTAGTTTTTCATATGTCAGTTGTTCTTTTCACTTATAATCCTGTCCATTTTAAACAACAGAGAGACACTATGAATGGTGTCGGCCACACTGTGCCTCGAATTGAGGCATGGATGACTCATACACATCACATATGACCCATGGATCGTTTTTTTGAAGTATAGACATAATCCAAATGCATTTGGTTGGTTTTCCGCATGTCAGTTGATGTTTTTCAATTAAAATGAAGTCCTTTTGAAACAAAAGACAGAAACTTTGAGTGGTGCCGGCCACACCGCGTATCAGGTTGAGGTAGGGTTGATTCGTACATGTCACATATGACCCATGGATCGTTCTCCTAAGGTTTCAATGGAAACAAAATGCGTTTGGTCAGTTTTTCGTATGTACTTAAAATGTTGTCCATTTTAAACAAAAGGGAGCCACTTAGAGTGATCTCAGCAACACCATGCCTCGGATTGAGCCATGGTTGACTAGTACACGTCACATATGACTCATGGATCGTTTTCCTAAAGCATAAAAACATTTCGAATGTGTTTGGTTGGTTTTTCGTATGTCAGTTGTTCTTTTCACTTATAATCCTGTCCATTTTAAACAAAAGAGAGACACTGTGAATGGTGTCGGCCACACTGCCCCTCGGATTGAGGCAGGGTTGACTCATACACCTCACATATGACCCAGGGATTGTTGTGCTAAAGTATCGACACAATATGAATGCGTTTGGTTGGTTTTTCGTATGCCAGTTGATGATTTTCAATTAAAATGACATCCTTTTGAAACAAAAGACAGAATATTTGAGTGGTGTCGGCCACACCACATCTCATATTGAGGCGGGGTTGATTATTACATGTCACATATGACCCATGGATATTTATCCTAAAGTTTCAATGGAAACCGAATGCGTTTGGTCAATTTTCCGTATGTACTTAAAATGTTGTCCATTTTAAACAAAAGGGAGCCACATAGAGTGATCCCGGCCACACCGTGCCTCGGATTGAGCCCGGGTTGACTCGTACACGTCACATATGACCCATGGATCATTTTACTAAAGCATAAATACATTTCTAATGCATTTGGTTGGTTTTCCGTATGTCAGTTGTTCTTTTCACTTATAATCCTTTCCATTTTAAACAAAAGAGAGACACTGTGAATGGTTTCAGCCACACCGTGCCTCGGATGGAGGTGGGATTGACTCGTACATGTCACATATGACCCATGGATCGTTGTGCTAAAGTATCAACACAATCCGAATGTGTTTGGTCAGTTTTCTGTATGCCAGTTGATATTTTTTCATTTAAAATGACGTCCTTTTGAAACAAAAGATAGACACTTTGAGTGGTACCGGCCACACCGTGTCTCATATTGAGGAGGGGTTGAGTCGTACACGTCACGTATGACCCATGGATCATTCTCCTAATGTTTCAATGGAAACCGAATGCGTTTGGTCGGTTTTCCGTATGTACTTAAAATGTTGTCCATTTTAAACAAAAGGGATCCACTTAGAGTCATCTCGACCACACTGTGCCTTAGATTAAGGTGGAGTTGACTCGTACACGTCACATATGACCCATGGATCATTTTCCAAAATCATCAACACATTTCGAATGCATTTGGTTAGTTTTCCGTATGTCAGTTGTTCTTTTCACTTATAATCCTATCCATTTTAAACCGAAGAGAGACACTCTGAATGGTATCGGCCGCACCGCACCTCGGATTAAGGTGGGGTTGACTTTTACATGTCACATATGACCCATGTATCATTGTGCTAAAGTATCGACACAGTCCGAATGCATTTGGTCAGTTTTCCGTATGTCAGTTGACGGTTTTCACTTAAAATGACATCCTTTTGAAACAAAAGACAGACACTTTGAGTGGTACCATCCACACCGCATCTCAGAATGAGGCGGGGTTGATTCGCACACGTCACATATGACCCCTGGATCATTATAATAATGTTTCAATAGAAACCGATTGCGTTTGTTCGGCTTTCCGTATGTACTTAAAAAATTTTCCATTTTAAATAAAAGTGATCCACTTAGAGTGATCCCGGCCTTACTGTGCCTTGGATTGAGCACAGGATGACTCTTACACGTCACATATGACCCATGGATCATTTTCCTAAATAATCAACACATTTAGAATGTGTTTGGTCGGTTTTTCATATTTCAGTTGTTCTTTTCACTTATAATCCTGTCAATTTTAAACAAAAGAGAGACACTGTGAATGGTGTCAGCCACACCGATCTTTGGATTGATGCGAGGTTGACTCATACACGACACATATGACCCGTGGATCGTTGTGCTAAAGTATCGACACAATCCGAATGTGTTTCTTTGGTTTTTCGTATGCTAGTTGGTGTTTTTCAATTAAAATGACGTCCTTTTGAAACAAAAGACAGACACTTGGAGTGGTGCCGGCCACACCGCATCTCAGATTGAGGCGGGGTTGATTCGTACACGTCACATATGACCCATGGATCATTCTCCTAATGTTTCAATGGAATCTGAATGCGTTTGGTCAGTTTTCTGTATGTACTTAAAATGTTGTCCATTTTAAACAAAAGAGAGTCACTTAGAGTGATCCTGGGCACACCGTGCCTCGGATTGAGCCTGGGCTGACTCATGCACGTCACATTTGACCCATGGATCATTTTCCTAAAGCATCAAACCATTTCGAATGTTTTTGGTCAGTTTTTCATATATCAGTTGTTCTTTTCACTTATAATCTTGTCCATTTTAAACAAAAGAGAGACAATGTGTATGGTGTCGGCCACACCGCGCCTCGGATTGAGGCGGGGTTGACTCGTACCCATCCCATATGACCCATGGATCGTTGTGATAAAGTATCGACATAATAAAAATGCGTTTGGTCGGTTTTCCGTATGCCAATTGATGATTTCCAATTAAAATGACGTCGTTTTGAAACAAAAGACAGACACTTTGAGTGGTGCCGGCCACACCGTGTCTCAAATTGAGGCGGTGTTGATTCTTACATGTCATATATGACCCATGGATCGTTCTTCTAATGTTTCAATGGAAACCGAATGCGTTTTTTTGGTTTTCCGTATTTACATAAAATGTTGTCCATTTTAAACAAAAGGGAGACACTTAGAGTGATCCCGGCCACACCGTGCCTCGGATTGAGCCTGAGTTGACTCGTACACGTCACATATGACCCATGGATCGTTGTACTAAAGCATCAACACATTTCTAATGCGTTTGGTCGGCTTTCCGTATGTCAGTTGTTCTTTTCACTTATAATTCTATCCATTTTAAACAAAAGAGAGACACTGTGAATGGTGTCAGCCACACCGCACCTCGGATTGAGGCGGGGTTGACTCGTACATGTCACATATAACCCATGGATAGTTTTTCTAAAGTATCGACACAATATGAATGCTGTTGGTCGGTTTTCCGTATGCCAGTAGATGTTTTTCACTTAAAATGACGTCCTTTTGAAACAAAATACAGACACTTTGAGTGGTTCCGGCCACACCGCATCTCAGATTTAGGCGGTGTTGATTCTTACACGTCACATATGACCCATGGACCGTTCTCCTAAAGTTTCAATGGAAACCGAATGTGTTTGGTCTATTTTCCATATGGACTTAAAATGTTGTCCATTTTAAACAAAAGGGAGCCACTTAGAGTGATCTCGGCCACACCGTGCCTCCGATTGATCCCAAGTTTACTCGTACACGTCACATATGACCCATGGATCATTTTCCTAAAGCATCAACACATTTCTACTGTGTTTGGTCGGTTTTCCATATGTCAGTTGTTCTTTTCACTTATAATCTTGTCCATTTTAAATAAAAGAGAGACACTGTGAATGGGTTTGGCCACACCGCACCTCAGATTGAGGTACAGTTGACTCATACATGTCACATATGACCCATGGATCGTTCTGCTAAATTATCGACACATTCCGAATGTGTTTGGTCAGTTTTCCGTATGCCAGTCGATGTTTTTCAATTAAAATCACATCCTTTTGAAACAAAAGACAGACACATTGAGTGGTTTCGGCCACACCGTGTCTCAGATGGAGGCAGGGTTGATTCGTACACGTCACATATGACCCATGGATCGTTCTCCTAAAATTTCAATGGAAACCGAATGCGTTTAGTCAGTTTTCCATATGTACTTAAAATGTTGTCCATTTGAAACAAAAGAGAGCCACTTAGAGTTATCCTGGCCACACCATGTCTCAGATTGAGCCCGAATTGACTCGTACACGTCACATATGACCCATGGATCGTTTTACTAAAGCATCAACACATTTAGAATTTGTTTGGTCGGTTTTCCGTATGACAATTGTTCTTTTCACTTATAATCCTGTCCATTTAAAAAAAAGAGAGACACTGTGAATGGTGTCGGCCACACCGCGCCTCGGAATGAGGCGGGGTTGACTCATACACGTCACATATGACCCATGGATTGTTGTTCTAATGTATCGACAGAATCCAAATGCGTTTGGTCTATTTTACATATGCCAGTTGATGTTTTTCAATTAAAATGACGTCCTTTTGAAACAGAAGATAGAAACTTTGAGTTGTTCTGGCCACACCGCATCTCAGATTGAGGCGGGGTTGATTCATACATGTCACATATTACCCATGGATTGTTCTCCTAAAGTTTCAACAGAAACTGAATGTGTTTGGTCAGTTTTCTGTATGTACTTAAAATGTTGTCCATTTTAAACAAAAGGGATCCACTTAGATTGATCCAGGCCACACTGTGCCTCGGATTGAGCCCAAGTTGACTCATACATGTCACATATGACCCATGGATCATTGTCCTAAAGCATAAACAAATTTCGAATGCGTTTGGTCAGTTTTCTGTATGTCAGTTGTTCTTTTCACTTATAATCCTGTCCATTTTAAACAAAAGAGAGACATTGTGAATGGTGTCGGCCACACTGCGCCTCATATTGAGGTGGGGTTGACTCGCACACATCACATATAACCCATGTATCATTGTGATAAATTATCTACACAATCTGAATGCATTTGGTCAGTTTTTCGTTTGCCTGTTGATGTTTTTCAATTAAAATGACATCCTTTTGAAACAAAAGACAAACACTTTGAGTGGTTCCAGGCACACCACATCTCAGAATGAGGCGGGGTTTACTCATACACGTCACATATGACCCATGTATCATTCTCCTAATGTTTCAATGGAAACCGAATGCGTTTGGTTGGTTTTCTGTATGTACTTAAAATGTTGTCCAATTTAAACAAAAGGGAGACATTTAGAGTTATCCCAGCCACACCATGCCTCAAATTGAGCATGGGTTGACTTGTATACATCAAATATGACCCATGGATCGTTTTCCTAAAGAATCAAAACATTTTGAATGCGTTTGGTCGGTTTTCTGTATGTCAGTTGTTCTTTTTTACTTATAATCCTGTCCATTTTAAACAAAAGAGAGACACTTTGAATGGTTTCGGCCACACCATGCCTCAGATTGAGGCTGGGTTGACTCGTACACGTCACATATGACCCATGGATCGTTGTGCTAAAGTATCGACACAATCCGAATGCGTTTGGTTGGTTTTCCGTATTCCAATTGATGTTTTTCAATTAAAATGGCGTCCTTCTGAAATAAAAGAAAGACACTTTGAGTGGTACCGGCCACACCGTGTCTCAAATTGAGACGGGGTTGATTCGTACATGTCACATAAGACCGATGGATCGTTCTCCTAAAGTTTCAATGGAAACAGAATGCATTTGGTTGGCTTTCCATTTATACTTAAAATTTTTTCCTTTTAATGAGAATCCTCAAGTGTCTATTATTGGAATGGTATTTACTTAAAATCTTGTGTACATTCATATAGAATATTTTTTTATCTTTCTTAGTATGGATTAGATTTTAGTTTATCATGCTATGAAACATTTCAGAGCTAACAATGTCATGCCCAATGAATACATCTCTTTTATGACATTCTAAGAATCTATGATATTGATTAGATGTGTAAATGTGATTTACATTGATTATCATGATGAAAATAAATAAAATATATATTATAGATTTTCTAGTAGTAAATGAAATCAATGAGGGTGGGGGGCTGTCCAGCGGGGCTGTCCGGTGGGTGTCTCGGGGGCTGTCAGGGGACCAAGGAGGAGGGTGGGGTGGGGGCTGTGTTGGGGGCTTTCCGGGGGGTGTTCAGTGGGTTGTCTGGGGTCCAAGGTGGAGGGTGGGGGGGCTTTCCGGGGGCTGTCTAGGGGCTGTCCGGGGGGCTGTCTGTGGCCCATGGAGGAGGGTGGGGGGGGGGGGCTATCCGGGGGGCTGTTCGGGGGGCTATCCGGGGGCTGTCCGGGGGGTTTCCAAGGTCCAAGGAGGATAGTGGGGGGTTGTCCAGGGTCCAGGAAGGAGGGGGGTTCCCAAACACACAACCACTAAAAGACAACAACATCCATAAAAACAGATAATATATAAAAATAACTCAACTCCAATACTATACTACGAGTCTAGATAAAACCAACAACTAGAATAGATTAAATATCAAATCTCAGTAACATTAATCAAAAATGTAATGGATCAATTTGTCCCACATCACCATCACCATCATCACCATCATCATCACCCTCCTACTCCTCCCCATCATTGTCCTCGCCCTCCTCAGAACCCTCCTCCTCGCCCTCGCCCTCCTCCTCAACCTCGCCACCAGCCTCGCCCTCCTCCTCTCCCTCCTCTTCCACATCAGACTTTTCTCCATCATCATCGTCAATCTAGGCATCGTCTTGACCACCACTAGAACTGCCACCTGGTGCACCATATATAGAACGTATCGACGAGATATACTCATCAAAAGCTGGAATGGCCTCTACAGGAAGTGTTGGACGTAGAACATTAATAAATTTCATAAGACTTTAATGTGAACATATTTATTTCAGTTGGATACATCCAATGAAAAAAAAACAGGTCCTCTGAGAAGTATTTCAGTGGGAATATGGATAGTAAGATGCATCATGCATGTGAAAAATGATGGAGGAAATATTTTCTCCAACTCACACAAAATTAATGGGGCATCTGTCAATATTTTTTGCAAGAAAGACATGGAAAACTTCTTAGCACAAAGATCTCTAAACAAATGGAACAACCGAATAACAGCCACCCTTACATTATTGGAAAAAAGATGACATATTGTTATTGGAAGCAACTCATGTAGTAGAACGTGATAATCATAAGTCTTCAAAGATTTTAGCTTCAACTCTCTTCTGTTGACCCATTTAGATATGTTTCTTTAATAACCATCAAGAACTCTAATAGTCTCTAATACTTCCAGAAATTGTTTTTTTCCGTAGGTGTCATCACATAATAAGCACACAGAAGTTTCCATTTATTTTCACTGATACGCACAGGATGTGTTCGGGTCTGATGCCCCAATCCACCAAGTCACACTGAGATCGTAAATCATATTTTATATTCCCCTTGACATTTAGAAGAACCGAAAGCAAAATTTCGCATATATTCTTTTCAATATGCATTACGTCTAACCAATGACGTAACAAAATGGTTGACCAATAAGGCAAATCAAAAAAGATACTTCTCTTCCTCCAATTATAACAGGTTTCAGTGGAAACAATCTTTCTCTTTCCAGATTTCATTTGACCCTTCCCGAATGAAAAACTGAAATCTTTCAATTCATTAAGCATATCAGTTCCAGACATATGATGAGGTGGATCATCGGCCTCTATGGTATTATCAAATCTTCTACGATTCATTCTATATGGATGATCCTTTGGAAAGAATCGTCGATGTCCCATAAACTGAAACTATAGAGATGTTTCAGTCTTATGGATCATGTATTCTTTTTACAAACTGGACATGATAGTTTTCACTTCATGCTCCATCCAGACATGATTTCATATGCTGGAAAATTATTGATCTTCCACATAAGCACAACACGCATCTGAAATATGTCTTTCGAACATGCATCGTATGTGCGCACACCCACATCCCAAAGAAGTTTCAACTCTTTTATTAATATTTGCTTGTATAAATCAATATCAATGCCGGGATCAGAATGACCAGATATGAGTATAAGCAAGAAATTGAAAGTTTTTTTTATACACAACCATGGGGAAAGATTATAAATGTGTATAAAAACTGGCCATGTGCTGTGCGAAGTAAGCATCTGCCCAAACGGATTAGAACCGTCGCATGAAAGACCCAGCCTCACATTACGCACTTCAGCTGCAAAATCAGGATGTCGAGCATCAAATATCTACCAAGAAAATCCATCTGCAGGATGAACCAACTCATCATTAGTCTTCTTTCTCTCGGTATCATTCCATCTCATTTTTATTGATATGTCATCAGAAATAAAAAAAATTTGGAGTATGGGGATCAATGGAAAGTGCCACATTACTTTCTGTGGAACGCGGGATGGTGTTCCATCCGATTTTTACTTCCAGCGGGATGTGCCACATTTTATACAATCATTTCATTCAGTGGTTTCCTCCAAGAATAAACTGTAATCTTTTGGGAAAGCATGAATTTTTTTCTTGAAAATCCAAGTTCCTCAACTAACATCCATGCCAAATAGTGGTTTGAGGGAATATCTAAATCATCTAGAAGTAAATCCTTCAAGAGGGTAAGAATGTAATCGATTTCTGTATTAGAAATCCCATACATAGTTTTCCTATAAAACAATCGGATTAAAAATTCCAGATTTTTCATTTAATCGCGTTATCGATATATTGGAGTCGTGGCAGCATCATTAAATTTTTTCACCCTATCAATATCATCATTTTCACTAGATGCATCAGTTTTCCTCATATCATAGTCTTCTTGAGTCGAAATCCTTTATTTTTCATGATGACGAATAAACAGAAACCGATCATCTAACAAATTCTCCATTCCAGTCCTTTCATTTCGGTCATCGGCAATTTGAGATTTCATTTTCTCCCCATTGTGATACCACACAAAGTAGATTTCTTGAAAACCATTTTTGGTTATGTGGTAGATGACTTCTTCACGAATCAACCAAGGTCTACCAACACAATTGGAACAAGGGCAGTGTATGCGACCACTATCTGAAGCATTGTGAAATGAAAAATCTATAAAGCTCTCCAAATTGTTTTGAAAATCGCTTGAGATCCAATCGGTTTCATACATCCAACTTCTGTCCATTTTGTAAAAATAATTTATATAAGTCATTTTGACATAAACAATTCAATAGGATTAAACTTTAATAGAAAATACATTTAAGTAAATGATTAAGGAAGAAAATAATCAAGGTATCAACTACACATGTGAAAAAAACATACTAATGTGTTATTGAAAAAATGTAAAACCAACAAGAATTTAATGTGTTATCACATCACATCATGTCTCATCCCATAACCATATTAGCAGGGTATCATGAACATGAATAACATCAACCTTGTCCCATCCTCCTACCCTACATGACCCCAACCACATGCCACATCTTATTAAAGCCTTATCACATCGCACCTCACCTGAAAACACTAGGGAAATCATTGTACATATCACCTGAAGACACATGGAAAATCACATCGCATCTTGCCTAAAAACACATGGTCAATCACTTATGAAGGAAGAGTAGAGAAGACATGGTAGCTATCCAACCATATAAACACCATTCTAGATATTAGAAAATATACCCATAACTCAAAACCTCTGATCGTTGGTAAGTTTATCCAACTCTGATTGGGAATGTGTAGAAATGACATAAAATACATGATATATAGATAGCAAAAAATACCCAACCTATGGGTTCACATTAACTACATAATCACACAATTCAATACTACCATACAACACATAAACCATCAGAACCACTTTTACCACTATATACAACACACCACACCACCACCACACAAGACACATAACATTTCCCACTTTCATTTATAAGACACTTCATTCACACTTAAATTTTCCATTAATTTAATGTTAAATTAATTAAATCCATTTACCACACATCCATTTCAATTCCATCTCATTTATTTACTATCTTGTTTTCTTTTTTTAACTGCATAATTTATTCCATAGATAACCAGGAAACTAATAAAACCACCACACAACAACTCACCATCTCACAATAACCATCGTCACCATATTACATCGACCAACCATCTCACCAAAACAACCACATATCACAATAAAACTATTGCACATCACAAACCACTGCACAACCAAAACCACCTCACCACATCATACACCAAAACCTCATCACACAACACCTCCACACGTCACAACACCACCACACATCATCACTATCACACAACATCACATGTCACATCCATGCCCACTAACCATCACATTACAACCCCACATATCACAAAGCCCATCTGGTCACCTCAATCACCATACAACAGCCTACAACATACAATGAAACACAACAAAAAACTTCCCATAGAAGCAACATACCCCAAATTCCACAATTTATTCATGGTATTTTATTACATTACCCCTTTATTTAGCATTGACATTATAACACAAATGATATTACATGGTAAACTAATTAATTAACAAAATATTTGTTCATTTACCTATTTTTCACGATGAAATCACATCAAAATCAAAACTTAAAAAAATATTAGATCAATAACAATAAAAACAAGGTAGAATATGTGTATAAATAATAAAATACCTGATTTTAGATGATTCAGATGGTTTTTCACCTGTTCGGATGGGGGAGTTCGCGAGAGGAGCAGAGCGCCAGATTGATTTTACGGTTCTGTCGCAAATGGGGGAGAGCAGCGGCCCGATTGTATTTGGGGAAACTATTTGCCAATAGTTTTTAAAAACTATTGGCAAAGGGGTGTTCAGGGTACCCTTTCCCAAGGGTTTCATAAAACCGTTGGGAAAGGGTAACTTAAACACCCCTTTTCCAATGGTTTTATGAAACTTTTAGCAAAGGGGTACCCTTTCCCAACGGTTCTAATGAACCGTTGGTAAATGCATACCTAAACCTTCTTTACTAATGGTTTAAGCAAACCGTTGGTAAAGAACCGTGGGTAAAAACCACATTTCCAGTAGTTATTCTATAGTATTGTCATATAATAGAACAAATCCATCCGGTAAAACCATAGCTAATTGGAATCATTATGGCTCAAGAAAGAAGTTGAGTGAATAAAATTACTTATAACTTTTGAAAATTTTTATTCAACCCCCCAGTGAGAGAAATAAACATAACTAGAACATTAAATATCATGAAATATAATATTATAACCAATAAAAAATATTAAATATCACTAGATACACCAATCTATATAAAGCGTGGTGTATAATAAGAAATATGCCTAAATGTGTGAAAATCGAGTCAAGAATCCCTTCACATGATCTTGATTCATTTTTTCACACATAGATAGCTTCATGAATAATAAAATTCTGTTTAATATATGCATTATGAAAAAAATTATTCATCTATATTTCATTTAATAATAAATGTTTTTTAATCATATTCAATTTATTTAATATATAGATTTTTATTATGTTTGTGTAAAAATGGAATATGTGTCATCTTATTTTGGTAATTTTAGAAATCAATAATGATATTTTAATACTAAGTTAAATAATAAAATTAACCTTTTAAAGAAATAATATAAAAATTAATTGATTATGAAAATATAATAATGCTTTTATTTTAGTTCCCATAGTCATCCTTGATAAAGTTTTATAGCATTTCTCATGAAAAAGGTTATACTGACCCAAAAATAAACATACCATAATCCGATTGGTGAGTATGGTTTTTAAATAGTTTATTTTTGAAATAATATCTTTATAACTAAATTATAATGATACTGTTTAGTTTTTTTGTTTTTAACTATAAATTTAGTTGTTTGGATGTATAATTAAAATAAATATGAAGAAAAAATTACTTTGTAGAGGTGGTAGTATGCACAATGGATGATTGACATTCATTTGTTTTTATAAGTGGATGGGAAGGAAAAATTAACGGTAAATCAATTAAAATAATAACACTTAAGTATAAAAATTATATCGAGTTAATTGTGTAAATATTTCAATGATATTCTTGGAAGTTAAATAATAAGATGAAAAAGATAAAGAATAAGTAATACTAACTTTGGGACCCTGAACTTTCTCTTCAAAGTATCTATATAAATAAAGGGATTAGGATAACTTATTCTAACTAGTGGATAATTAAAATGATATATGATTCTATGAGGAGAAAAATGGGAGAGTATCAAATAGAAATTTGAAGGGGGTGTGTATCTTTGGTAGGTTGGAAGTGATCATCATTTATATGTGATGAAAAGGGTACTTTTTTGGAATACCCTTTACTTTTAAATTATATTATTACAGTATTAAAGTTTCAATGAATCCAAAATTTTGAAAGAATGGATTTTGGGGAGAGATAAGGTTGATAAGGCCTCCACCACCCATTTGAAAACATGTTTTAATTATTTTAAAAAACTTTTACCACTTTAATATTAACATTTTAACACTTGGTTTTTTACATTGGTAACAATTTATTACGCATGTAGTTTATATTTTATTTAAAATATAAAATAAAACTAATTTTTTTTATTATATACATAATTATAGCCTCTATTTAAAGAAAATATATATTTTAATATGATAAAATTTAAATTTAAATTTAAACATATAATAGGTAGAAAAAATATTTTGTCAAAAAAAATATTTTCACCATTAAGTGTTCTAAATCTAATATAACATTAATTACCAATTAAATGAGTGATGATATATTCATAAACAATTTTTAAAATAATATAAGTGTCATTATATAAATTACATCAATGGAATTTCTTAGATAAAAATAAATCAAAATTAATATAATAATATTTTTTATGTAACCCTTTCATCAACATCTTGGCCATTAACATTAATCTTAGTAATACGACCTTTATAAAAAAATATAAATATAAATTATTAAATAATTTAAAAATTATTATCTAAAATTTTGAATCCATTTTGTAAGATATAGTTTAGACAAATGACAAAAATTAATTTTTAATATTAGCGAATAAAAACTATTTTTAGAGTAAAATATTACTTAATATGGAAAAATTTTAATGACGGGTTTCATAAATTAATAACATTATTTTAAATGATTTATTTAGATTTTATAAATATTTAATTTTATATTATAGTAATATTATATATCATAAAAATGACGGTTTGAAGAAAATCTTTATTTTTTCAATATTCAACTAAAAATCAAATTTATTAAAAAATATATAAAAAATTATTTCTAGGATATTTCATTATTATAAATAAAAATTTTAGTTAATTTTTTCAAATTAAAAATTTATAATTTTATAATAAAATAATTAAATAAAATTATAAAATATTTTGAAAAAGTATTTTTTATAGGAATGTAACTTTTCATGGTATCAACCATTCTTATAATTATTTACTTCTATTAAATAATCATATTAATATATATTTTACAAATAAAAATTTAAATTTTCTAAAAAATATTTATTTTTACAAAATCAACCACATGTGAATAAAATATTTTCAGAAAAATAAAAATTTAAACATAAAATGATTTTATTAGTAATTTAGCTACACTAATTGAATTTGATATATTAATTATTATTTAAAATGATCATGATTTAAATTTAATAAATAGGTTACTTCTATTTATGCATACCTCCATAATAGTACCATTATAACGATTATATAATGTATCATGGTCTGTTTTGGTTTATTGTTCCATGTGAAGAAAGATATTTTACACATTAATTTTTAGAGGAAACATCACAGGGTAAAGAATTTGGGTGTTACAAAGGTGATAGTTTGGAAATGGAGAATAATAAGTTTCTGCTGAATGTGTAACATGAGATGTTCACCAAGACAATAAATCAGGATTCGAAATGCGTCTAGAGATTAAAAGTCATCAATCAAAATGGAGGGATCACCATCAATTTAATATATATGTGTTTTTTCATGACCATAATGATAATTCCATAAAAGGGAAGTATTAGACTGTGAGAAAAGTTATTCAAATATAATATTGATCAAAGAATTACAAAAGAGTTATTTCCTTTGATTAATCCTTATTAACTAGTTTTTCTAGTTGAAGTGTAAAACTTATAGATTTTTATTACATTAGAATGATCATAACTTTTTATACTGTGGATGTGCACCACATTATCTTAAAAAAATAAATTACCATGTTATTTCCTTTATTTTTATTACTATATTTCTTGTGGGGTTTTATTTCTCTTTATTGTGTGTGAGGAATAACTTAGTGTGGCGATTTATGTGAGAGGGATCTTATCTTCTGGTACACTCGATTAGGGGATTCCACTTGGAAGACCTGATTAATACTATGTATCATTCAAATATTTGATGTATGGTGATCATACTATGGGGTAAGACTCCCAACTTATGGAATTATAAAATTTGGTTTATTCCTCTTTCTTATCAACACACTTAGAGGTAACTCAACTAAGGATCACTCTTGACCTGACATTATTTTTTAAGGGGACATCATTGAAAACAAAATGTATGGATTTGGATTAGTGTATGATCTGGATAGATAAGTTGTATGGGAGGGTTTTTTATTTTTGGGGAATAAAAATTGAGGATAATCTCATTTAAAATGATTTGGATGTTCTATTAAATACAGTTCATATTGAAAATATATATAATGTGAAATGTAAATTGATCAACAAAAAGATACATGCGTTGGTGTAGTTGAAATTGGAACATAATGTAGATTTTATCATTTCAGAGGTGAATAAAATGGTTTAGCTCATGAAATCACTAACATATATATGATAAATTTACAAAATTTGAAAATTTTTTCATGATTTAGAGTCTATTAATCATGATTTTATCATAAGAAAGACTAGAAGAAGATCATTTTAATGATTACAATATGATCCATGGATAGCTCAAATTAAGGGAGATATCTTTTATGGAAATTTTATGGGATCTTTTAGAATATTCAACAATTTTAGATTCATGTGGTGTGATGGAATTAATATTGAATAATTCTTGTATGAAAGAAAATTTTATATTTAAGGATGTCCAAAAAATTATCTTCAATATAGATCTTTAAAGGATGGATGTCCAAGAATCATATTCTAGTACAATGAATGCATAATAATGAATATGGTCATCCTTGTGAAGATATCTATAAAATAAATCAGATATAAGTCATGGGGGATAATTTGATAAAAGTTAGTTGGTCCCAATCCTAAATTTTTTAGGTGTGGGAAGAAAGGAACTCTCACTAAGTATTGAAAATGTTTCAAGAAATTTTTAAAGAGATACTCTTTTGGATGATCAAATTCCATGAGTATAACTGAGCTTAGTGACAACATTCTATAACTTTTTAATGTCTTCATGGATTCATGTGTGATTAACTTAGTGGAATGGTTTTATTCAATGTAATAGAAAGTATTCATGCTGAATTATGCATTCAAGAAGTTTTACAAGGTGAATTTGGTGGAATATGTGGCTTTGGGTATGGTCAGGAAGGGATATGTTAATGAATGAATGAATAATGAAAGAAACATACAACTAAAAAAGTGATAAGTATATCAAGTATATATAATAACTTAATCTTCACAAGGAATCTCTATGATGTTGGAAATGGAACTAGCCTTATGGGAACTATTTGGAAAATTACTCAATGATACATGGTTCTTTCATGTGGAGTAACTAATGGGACCATGTATCTTACTGGATGATCTTATAATGTGGTATCTTATTGAGAAAAGATGTATAATTGTGGTGAGTTATGGAATTGATGGCTGTAATGTCTTAGTTCAAAAAATTTTAATGTTCAAATGGTAAAATTAATATTAAATATTGATCCTAGATACATCAGAAGTTGTGAGAGTTTTATGATGTTAATATATAGAGTTGTTTCATTCAATTTTAATGGATATAAACACATGGATCAAATGTTAGAAATTTTTTAGGATCTAACTCTTTCTTATCTCTTGATGGGTCACTTTAGTTTGTAATGTTCATTGATGTAGATATTAAGAATTTAAGGGTTTACTTCTTTAAGATTATGTATGATTTTTTTCATCACTCATTCAATGTAAGGGCATGGTTGAGAGGGAAACATGATAGAACCTAAAATTCTTATGGTCTTAAAATAGTATTGAATGAAATGGATGAAACTTATATAACTTATTTCTGATGAAAGGGTCATGGAGTAGAGTACTATGACCCATACCCCATAGTTGTATATTTTGGAAAAAATCATGAACTACATACTGCTGGAAAAGGTGTGAAGTATGCATGTACACTCAGGAATACTTAATAAAATTTAATCCAAACTAGTGAATGTGACAACATAATTCTTCAAATAAATTCCATATATTACTATGGGTTAGAAATCTCATGAAATGATATTTTCTAGTAAATGATAAAAATTTTCTACCTCAATTTTTTGGAATCATTGAATATATTATTAAGGATTATAATGTAAAATAAAAGATTGAGGAAAAGTCCAAGAATTACATCTTTATGGGACAAGTTGGTTAAAAATTTGTATTCTAGATATGTGAAAAAGATAAGAATCAAATCACCAGGTAGACTGATGTTTTATTTAATGAGATGTTTCTATGGAAGGGAAAAAACATTACTAAGTAGGAAGTTTAAATAAAGGAATAAACTAACCAAGTTTAGGATGATCTAAAAAAGGGTTTTAGATAAATATAAATTCTAATAAGTTATGATGATTAAACTAAAAATCCATAAGTAAGAGAAGTGGATGATGTTGTAGATAGGAAAAGGGGTATTAAATATAGAGTGGGATCACTGAAAGGTAGGTCCGTAGAAGTTAGATAATTGAACACTACAGTACAAGATAGATTAGATTCACAAGTTTAATTTAGTAAATAATCCTAATTTAGAGAACTAATTTTGAGGTTTGGAGTAGATATGAAATTATATTATCATATAGATAGTGGGGTACTATAAATCCTTTATGAGTTGAGAACTCTAAATTACTTTAGACATTGGGATTTAACTATGATGGAGAAATTTATTCATAGAAATCCAACTAAACATTGAAGATGACCGGTCTACCACAAAATAAGAGAGTATTGGATAATATGTGGGTTCTCCAGTTTAAATATTTAGATGAAAAAAAAGGAAAGGTAGAAGTAATTGATTGTGCTGAAGGGATTTCAAAAAAGTGGAATATACTTCTCAAAGTTATTATCACTAGCAGGTGAGCATGCTACCATTCAAGAAATATTGAGTTTGGCTTCATCAGATACTCTTAATCTACAATAGATGGATGTAATGATGGTTTTATGTCATGGTGATTTGAAGGGAGATATTTACTTGAAGAAAACTATGGGATTCATATCAATTTGAACTAGAACATAGTGAGTAAGAAGAATAATTTTTTATATATATTTAAGTAAGTACTAAATAAATGGAATTAAAATTTCAATGTAGATGATAGGATTTTTATTGAATTACATAATAAAATTATTTAGAATATAAACCAGGATATATTCAGAAGGGTTATGATGAAATATATTTTAAATTAAAATAAGATATTAGGAATGGAGATCAATATGGATAAAAAAGAAGAAAATTTGTGGCTATCTCAAAGTGATTACATCAGGATGGTGATCAAAAGGATTGAGATAACTGGTTGAAAGTCATTCTAGACTCTGTTGGCCGATCACATCAAATTATCCAAGGAGATGGTGCCTTAAATGAATGATCAGAGCTTTATGGATTTGGATGTTTGAGAAGGTATGGTGCATGCCATCAGATCGGGCATGTGATTTGACATAGGACACTTGCAAGCCGTTTAGCTTTGCACCGATGGAGAGTTTTTTCACAATTATTTACTGGGGAGGGTTTTCTCCATATTGTCAGTTTGGTTTGTCTCGCTAGACCTTCGGGTCATGTTATCTGTTTTAAGTCGATGATGTCTATTAGGGTTTCCCCCCTTCTTCCCTTAAAGGGGGGGGGGGGTGCTTTTAATAATAATAAAAATCTGAAGGCCTTCGGTCCGTTAGATGGATAATGGGAGTTTCAATTATATTCATAATGAATCCGAGAAGGGAACACAGGAAATCTAGGAATTATATCATCTATTAGTTGTAATAACATAATGATATAGACTTATTATTGATGATAGATAAAACCCCGAGTGTTTATATTGACACATAATTTACTACTGATTTATGAATATTAAAAGATAACCATATGCTTTTTGTCTATCTGTGGAGTAATGGTGACAATTTCGATGACACAACAGCAAATTATTATCACTTTCCACAAAAGAAGAGGAGTATTTGGCTGTAATGGAAGGTTGAAAAGAGACGGTATTGTTGATGAGATTATTATAGGTTCTTAGAATAATCCAAAAGTATTGAGACTTATTCTTAAACAATCAAAGCATCGTCCACTTAGATTAGAATATAGTCTCTCACTTATAGAAGAAACATATAATCCGTAAATACCTCATCATCATAAAAAAACTAGAGGAAAATGTGTTGGATTTTTAAATTATTTCTTCAAAACAAAAGCAGCATACATGTTTATGAAAATTTAATCCAAGACAGTTTGATGAAACATTGTGCCTCAATTTTCTTGGGAGAATAAGTATAGAATTGAGAAAAATTATTTCTATAGAACTGGAAAGATGTTTTATTATTTTCTAAATTGTTAGAGTTATCAGAGGTTACTTAATGTTTTCCTCAAGAGGGATATTCTTGTTAGTGTGAATCCAACTTTTGTTTCAAGTAAGTCAATTAGTTGTTAGATATCCAAATGATATATCATCTATGTGGTCTAAAAAATGATATTTAATATCTATTATTGAAGTTAGAGAATTTAGATAGTGATACCATCCAATAAAAGTATATATGGGTGAGGATCTAAATATTTGAAATAAGAAGTTACTAATGAAATTGTATGTTGAAATTTTCACCTGGAAGAGAGATAAATATTTCGAATACTACTGGAGATAATAAATCATCGTTCAAAAGAGAGGTATCTCTATGAATACATGTTTTTAGTTCTATTAGAATGAAAAATGGAAAAGTTTATAAAAGGTAATGTTTCCACAATGTAAATTATGAATTAGATCTGATTATGAGTGTAAGATTAAATAATATTTAATTCCTATAAATATTTCTTACTAACTATTTTTTTGTGTAAAACATGTTTTTGGCAATTTTAATGGAATAAAAGTAGTGTTTCTCTAGTGTATATAAGACACATTGAATGAAATTAATAAATTATTATACCTTCATATTTTTTTCTTCTTTATTTATTTATTTTAATATGGGAGTCTCTTAAGTGTGTGAGGGACTAGAATGTGTTGTGTATGATTTGGGGTTTCTTATATTCTAGTAAACTATGTTTAGGGATAACATTCAGATGACCTAGTTTCCACTACATGCATCCTATGGTTTAATTTTTGATGACCTAATATTGGGGGGGGGGGTGGATTCCTAAAAAGGGATACACTATGGTTTTTAGATGATAATAAACACACAACATTTTTAATTTATAATATTGTTATTTGAGGCTTAGGATATTAACAGGATGTTTCATGTACTATACATCCCTCATTGGGACTAAACCTTATAAAAACCACTATCTAATAATGTTTATTTAAAAATTTATATATCATACTAGATTAATTTTTGAGGTAAAAAAATCATGATCCATACATATTAATTGAGATAGTGGTCCAAAAAACAAAAAAATGGTTTAAAATATCAATTTAGTTTTAATTGATGAAAATTTGTCTACACTAATTCACCCTCCTCTATGTGATGTTTCAAAATCCTCTAGGAATAAAAAGTTATAACAAATACAATATTCTTTGAATGGATCAAAATCTTTTTCCATCTCTGAATTATTTTCATTGATTTACATGATGCTTGAATTTTAGGATATAATAATGGTTCCAATTCTAGAAGATAAGGTAGTTTTATATATTTTATAGTTAGAGAAAACAAAATATTCATCTATGACCACTAATATAATTGATTCAACCAAAACATTAAGAATCCATATGAATAAAGAGACCTAAAATTTGAGAATGTTAGCCTATGTAAATCTAGAAATGGAGGATCCAACGCTACCTAAAGATAAACAGTTTGTTAGAGATTTAATTAAATTCATTAATAAATATCCTCTTGTAGAATCCCACTAAATATATAAGTATATGAATCTACTAAATCTGTTGAATAATTTTACTCTGAAATCACAAAATAAATGGAATGTTTTAATCCATCCATCCAACGTTACCATTTTTATTCAAAGAGACACAAAACAAAAACAAATAGCAAATAAGGAACACCAAGGCTTAAGGAGGGTGGAAATAATGAAGGCCAAGGGCATCCCCCTGGATCAGGTTCACCCCTTCAGGTTTGATATGAGAAACATGGGAAATACATTAAAATAGGTTACCTGGGGTCGCCATAGAATCCAAATGATCTACCACCTTATTCCCCTCCCTCCACGTGTGAGTGAATTGAGTATTACTATCGAGGAGAGCCCTGCCTTTTCTGATTGTGTAAATAATGAACCAAGGTATCATTTCCGTTCCACGCAAGGCTTTGCAGATGGTCATCGAGTCTGTCCCCACATGGGTGATATGAAGCTCTCATTTCCTGCATAGGGTGATGCTCGAAATAACAGCATGCGCCTCTACCTGCAGAGAGGAACCTGCACCATAATACGCGATAAACACTGTATACACACTGCCCATTCAATCTCAGACCACACATCCACATCACATGTTTCTCAACACACATGACCCATAATTATTTAGATTGACGCCAAAAAAAGGAGGGTACCACCTCACCAAGGACCCCTGCTGCTGGAGACCCATATGCTGGGCGAGATCACGATGCACGTTCTGTCTGCGCAGAAAAGGAGCGTCCAACTAGAGACCCTCAACCCCACACCAGTCAACCAGGCGACAACGTGTGTTGGTGATGATACTATATCCCGAGGGTAGTAAGCCATCGAACTTGGACCGATTCCGCGTGGTCCACAGACTCCAGCACCCCGCACTGAAGATACACGCCTGCGCCGATCTCTCCTTCACTTGCCTGGCCGCCCCGTGAAACCAACTCTCCAGAAAGGCACCACTGCTTTCCGCCGTGGGGGTGCAGCTAGAAAATATCCCGAAGAAACTCCAGACCTACCTGGCCCACTCCCCTTCGAAGAACAGATTATCGATGCTCTCCTTTATTCTGTTCTCACAGCAATGGTAGCTAGACGCCATACTGATCCCAAGCCTTTTAACATTTTCATCAGTTGGAAGGGTATGGTGCTGAATGCGCCACGTTAGGAAGTTATACTTAGTCAGAATCTTTATTCACAAAACCTGACCAAACCATCCCCCTTACTGACCTTGGGTAGGGTCGAGCCTGTGAAAGTCTTTCGCATTAAAACAGCCAGAGGAGGAGGGGTGAAAACACATTGATCTGGGACCAGACTCAATATGATGGAGTCGTACAGCTCCAGCTGGTTTGCATCCAGAAATCCCCTAGAGAAAAGAGGGAATTGACTCGCCTCCCTGAAAGAGATCGTCGGGGCTGGAAAACCCATATAACCAAGGAATCTTCCCGAACAATTGTGGTGCCAGAAGAGGACATTCCCCTCCCCAATAATCCACTTCGAGGAATTAATTAATCTCGACATCAAGCTAACCACCAAAGACCAAAGCAGGGACTCCCTCCTTGAAGAAAAATCAGTGTTGGCCCCATTCTGAATAGCCATCATCTTTCCCCACATGGTACGCTCTTTAATCACCTCCCAAGCCAGCTTCACGTGCATGCAAATGATGGTTCTCTCAAGACTTTTGAAATTGACCCCTCCCTCCGCAATGGGACAAGCCATCTTCCCCCAGGAGACCCAATGCCTCTTCCCCTCCAAGAATGCATCCCAAATGAACCGGGACAAGAGTTTATCAATGGCTCTAATGACCCCCTTTGGCACATTCGTGGTTGAGAGAGTATTCACAGGAATGGCTAAGAGGACACTATTCACGATAGTGATCCGACCACCAAAGGATAAAAAGTGATTCTTCCATTTAAGAATTAGACTGGAAATATTTCTCACCACTCGATCAAAGTATCTGATGCACATACAGCCCAGAGACACAGGGGTACCCAGATATTCCATCAAAAACAAGCCACGACTCATTACCAAGCTATAACCCAAATCAGCCACCCTTCTAGGAGTGAATGTGTCTGCCATGTAGAAGACTATGTTTTATTTGTAATTGGTTGACCAATCCAGTGGTAGTACTCTTCAATAATCATGATCATGCCCTGCACGGATCACTTACCCACGTTGATGAAAATAAGGGTGTCATCTGCAAACATCAAATGGGAAATTGGAGGAAGCCTCAGTCTCCTCTGGTAAGGAAGAAAATCCCCTCTTGTAAGAACTATTTCGATCAACCTACTCATGGTGTCCTATATAAGGATGAAAATGCTTGGGGAAAACGGATCACCTTGCCTGAGACCTCTCACCATCTTGAAGAAACAATGAGTACGACCCAAAAAGGACACTGCCATCCAAACCGAACTAAAACACTTGAACATGATGTCACAAGACCAGTTGGAGAAGCCCATATTTTGCAGGACCCTATTGATTAAGCCCCATTCAATCCTATCATATTCCTTATTCCTATCAATCTTGATGGCCAAATTGGAACCTCGAGACTTGAAGGATAGTTCTCTTAACATCTCATGTGCCATCGCTATGGCACCCTGAATGGAGAGATCTCTCACTAAAATGTGTTGCTCCTTGGATATCCATCGATCCAAATTATTGGCCAACCTCCGGTTGATGATACTAGCTAGAATTTTGTAAGTGAAATTACACATACTTACAGGATGATAATGTAGAAGGGATGAAGGAGCCATGATCTTTGGTAACATATTAAGGGTCATGGCTGAGGAAATCCTCGGGAGACTACCCCCTCTGAATAATTCCTGAATAACGTTGATGATATACCCCTTAAGCACCTCCTAGAAATGACTATAGAAAGATCCAAGGAAGCCATCGAGCCCTACTGCACTCTCAGGATTAAGGTTTTACGTTGTCGCCTTGATCTCCTCCATTTCTAGGACTCTCTCAAACAGTTCATTATCTTGGGGAGAAACCTAATATGGAACCCTCTCCTAGAAATTTTAACCCCCCACGGGGTACCCTTGAGGCCTATCCAGATTAGGACCCACCAGAAGGTCCTTAAAATGTGAGAAAGCCATACCCCCAACCACATCCCTATCATCAGTGAAGAATCCATCCTCAAGGGCCAGATTTGGTTTGACTGTACGTTGCCTCTCCCTAATTACGGAATGGAAAAAATCCGTATTCTTATCACCCTTTTTAATCCATTTAACCCTCGCGCAATCCCTTGCCCTGCTCTCCTGTGAGAGTAACAAAGCCTCCAGATATTTCTTCTTCACCGAGAGCTCGCCAAAGACATCATCATCCCAAACCTCCTAAATGTTGGCCTCAAGCCCCTAAACTTCCTTTTTTATCTCATCCATCTCCTGGTCAATGGGGGGAATACCCCTAGCCCAAGTATGCAGAGTCTACTTGAGTCTCCTCAACTTCCCATGCAGACCCACCTAGAAACGTCCCTGGATCCGAGCCTCCCAGCTTTCTCTCACTACCTGGTGAAAACCTGGAACACCAGACCAGTGCCTCATGTAACAGAATCCCAACTGCGGATCCCCACCCCTTTTCAGAGACAACAGGAGGGGGGAGTGATTAGAGAGACCCCAAGTCAAGTGGAAAACCCTCACATCTGGGAACATAGACACTACATGAATGTTGGCCAAACATCGGTCGAGCCTGCTCCAACAACGACTATTTCCCCTTCGGTTGTTTCACCAGGTGAAAGGATCCCCTGAATACCCCAAGTCCAACAGCCCCTTCCCTGCCATAAATTTCCCAAAGGCCCTGCTATCCCGCCTAGAGAACTCCCCTCTGCCCTTCCTCTCATGAAGATCAAATTTTGATGATGAAGTACGAATGATAATAGATGATTAGATAAATTGATGTTGAGAAATATTATATAAACTTAATGTGTTTGGATCTTGATTTCATGTTGAATGGTTTATAATAATTTCCACCCAAATCTCCCCAATGGAGTGACATGAATTACACTTCCAAAATTCAAAATGACTATTTTACTTTGAAAAATAATCACTCACTTGGAAAAAAGAAACTATTTTTAAGACCATATTCTGGATGCTCATTCAAGAAGGTAACCCCATGTTCTAGAAAATTTGTATACAAAAAATTAACATACATGAATATTTTCGGTTGAAATTGAAGTTGAAGGAAACAATGGTTAAATAAAATAGGTGAGAAACCCACCACTTCAATAAAGGTATAAAAGGAAGAAAATGTGAAAGATTTTTCCACATTATGACCTTATAGAAGGATATTATATTGGAAAGTTAAAATATTTTTTTAACTATCAAGAATAAATCACAAATTAATAAAAAAAAACTGTGGGGTACCTCTATATTTATCGAATGTTTGGAGACTAGAACATTAATTGGCAACAAAACTGATAAAATATCAAAAAATATAGAAGTACTACTTTAGGGGGTGGGTAAATTAAGAGATAAGAAATATTTCTATATGGAAAATTATAAAAAATTGATAAAGGAATATTTATTTACTTAAAATGGATTTTAATAAATTGAATTATTCTATGAAACTTTTAATGAATGTGTTCATAATGATGAAGAGTGTAGGTTTATATGAACCAAGAACAACTCAGTTACAACTGATGTAATAAGTCTATAAAATTGAAAGGGATATAAAATAAAAACTTACTATAGGTCTACATTGAGGTGTAAATAAATATTAGTTACCTAGAATAATTTACCTATGAAGAAATTAATGGATTTTTTCAAAATGAAAATAAAATGTTTCTATTATTGATAAAAAGGCCACTTCATATAAAATTATAAAATTTTAAAGGCCATTTTATATAATATAATCAATTAGAATGATAGTGGAAATCAATCCAAAGGAAAAATTATGGGTTTGGATTTATCGACTACTAGTCTAAAGGAAATGTTAATGATTATTGGAATTTACCACTTAAGAGTTACATAATAGAAGTTAGGAAGCTCTTTTGAAGATTCAAGAAGGGTGGTCACTCTTTTAAAATGTGTATGATAACATTAATCATATAGGAGAATGTTTGAGATGAGGATGAAAGTATAAATTAATATATGTTCATACTTTTAGTAACCTAGAATAGTGGAACTTTAACTATTGGAAGAATCTCCCTCCAATCAAACATCCCCCATGAAATTGAAGACCTGAGTTGGGATGTTCAATAACACAAATCACTAAATTTAGTCATCCTTGTCCTCTATCATTACATTCACCACTCAATAACCTTTTCCATAGATGAAAAAATGAATAAGAACTTGAAACACGTATACATTGGAGAAAAAAATCATAAACACAATACACACATGGGTTATGTGGTTCAATAATTATATCCTACATCCCTATTATGATTTTAGTAGTCCTTTAATTACATTGAAAAATAGTACATCTAAGTTACAAATATTAACCTGTTCTTAAAAATCTACCTATACAACTTGAATAAGTTTCAATAATTCCTTAGTTGTTGCATCTTCTAGAACTCCTCCCATAGTCTTTATCTTTCTCCATTTTAGCCTATATCACTTGGATGTGACCAGATGTGCTTCTTTTAGAGGTTCCTCAATCATGTATTTATCTTTTTGAGTACTCTTTCAACTTTTTATAGAAATTTATCATCTATATAAATATACCACTATTTGATGCCATAAGCATCCTGAGAACCCAATGAAACCTTCCCTTAGTCTAACCAATACAAGAATAGCCATTTTCTCCCACTACACCCCCTCTATTCTTAACCTTTTAGGATCCCACTTCCATTCCAAATATAGTTTTTATTATTTTATGATCTTATAATTATCATTTACATAAAATCATAAGCCCTTGCAAATAAAATTATGATAGGAATTAGGGTAGTTATTTCCCTATCTTTAACATAATCAAAGAAAACACCTCCCACATACTTTTGTATGATAGAAAAATATATGTCCTATTTCAATATGTCTAGAGTATATTTTGGAAGATCCTACCCTAAAATAAGTCAATTTATTATCCAAGACACTAATTACTAGTACTCTAGTTCATTTGTTCTTCTTAGAAAATTTGATATGGTAGTATTTAAGAACACAAACTTCTTCCACAGCCTCTGATCTTTTCGACCAACATTTTTTCCCCTTAAAAAATTGTTATTCATGATTTTTAATGAAGGTACATTGATATTAAATTTATTTTAATTATATAAAAAACAATTGAATAGAAATAAATTCCAATGAAGATTACACTCACTTCTACAAAGTCCTACAAAAAAACCATACATGTATGATTTAAAATTATTCATTCTCTCACACTCTCATGGGATCATGAAAACCATTCCCATGAATCATTATTGCATTCGTCTAATACTTTTCATGAGAATGATCTTTCCATAGATTGAAACCTATTCTATAGAAACCATAAGCATGAATCCCTCAATGTGAAATCACAGTCTCTTTCAAAATTCCTTCATATAATGAACTGGATGGAGCTTCCACCGAAAAGCCAGCCGACAAACTTATTCACTAGGCCGAAATAGTTTTCCAAATCCTGACAGGCTTGAAAATAGTTCCAAGGCATGAACTTTCACATTTTGGAATAATTTATCCCTCTTAGAACCACACCAAAACATGGATCTCAACCAAGAAATCTGGTATGACCTATCCATGAGTTGGATTCCCATGTATATGAGAGCGTCTCAAAATAAGGAAAAATAAAAAAAGAGTATACAATATGGATATAAAAATAATGAAAAAAATAATAGAACTAGATGATAACTTAAACCACACAAATAAATAAATTGAATACTTCCTAACCCATCATGGATAAAAAACTAATATCTGAAAATAAATAGAAACTAACCCACTACCAACCATATCTATGAGACATTATGGTCACTCTATATGAATATATTTGAATGGGAAACCTCAAACGGTGTATGAAATATGTGAGTGAAACAAAGAACAATAATATCTTAGAAAAGAGTTTATATACATTATATTAAAAGAAATTTCATTTTATTCTAGTTTCAAATACAATTATAGATTATTTTTATAGGAGTTAATTTACCAAAATAAATATCAAAATATAATTATTTTCAAAAACCATCCACCCTCTTTCATTGAAATAAAATTCCCATTAAAAAAATATTTTTAAACCATCACTTTCCTTAAAAAGAACCCATTTGTAAATCCTTAATTCAAATCCAATTTAAAAATAAACTTCCCTAAAATACTTTGAATAAAATTTCTTTTGAACAATTATAAATTAATATAATTAAAAAATACAATGTAAAAAACCAAGAAAATGATAATATAAAATAAATATGTAAGAAAAACAATTATTCATGGTGTTAATATGGGCTAATTGAACTAGGGGATATAAAGAAATAAATACCCTATCTAATATTAATTAGTATAATGGGTAAAATAATAGGCTCTAATATGAATAGTATTAGTCACGGTATCATAAAAACACTTTATCTAAGGGCCCCTTGTGGAACTAATAAAATCACCATCAGATACCCATTGGAGGGTCATCGAGATCAATATAAATACCTAAGAGGGTGTAACTCACCTAGGTAACTAGTTAGTGATCACACACTAAGAAAGTGTAACATATATCCATATCTTCTACATTGGTACCTAGGTACCTATGACAACAACCGATTGAGTTGAGCACCACCATCCCAGAAATGAGATCCCTAATCAAGAATAAATACATTACCATAAATCTCATATCACCTCCTAGAACCTTGAAATAGAAATCCCATTATACATTAAGTATATCATATGAAATATAAATCATACCACTCAATATAAAATCCATATCAAATTCACACAAGAGTGATAGAGATCCTAATTGGTACTCAAACACACCTTGGAATCAGATATAAATGTGCTAAAATAGTTATACTGAAAACTCATCTTGGGATTCAAAAAAACTTTACAAACATTTAAAATTATTTTCTAGATATTTCTTAAATCATAAAATTTAGAAACTAAATTTAAACCATTTTAGACATATATACCCTTTTACTTGAAAATATCTTGAGTAACCAACACATTTTCTTTTACAAACCATAAGACCCAATTGTGGTCAAATATCATTAATGAACTAAATTCGTTTAAGAATCTATCAAAATATTTTACCAACCACGTGGCATCCCAAACCATTGTAAAAATAAAGAAATCCAATGAAAACTATTTAAATACTTTTATGATGGGTTTTACTCACTTTAAAACACCAAGAATGTTTCATAGAAATATATCACATGGATTGAATAAATTAATAAAAAAATTTATTTACGAAGAATTTAATGAAATACCATTTAAAAAAAGTTCAGAAAACAACAAACTAAAGAAATGTGGAGTCATGTTTAACAATATGAAATGATTCACCTATGATGGTTAATACCCTTTTAAGACAAGAGATACATTTACAAGGATTAGAAACCTAAAACCCATGATATTACAACTTAATTCATTAATTCCACCAATGGAGGCCCCAAGGGTTTAGTAGATGAAAGAAAAGAAGGGGGAAAGGAAGATGGAGGGAAAGGAGAAGGAAACATGGATTACATTGAAGCAATACTCTAGAAATGAATATAGCGAAATCTTAGAATCATAAAAGGAGGAGGGGAGATCCCCCTTTGGTTCATGGATTACATGATTTGGAAGAGAAGAAGAGTGGATAAAAACCCCTTAAAAACAATCAATGTAAAAGTATAAAGCTCAAAAAAATAATATTTAAAAACCTAATATATTATGCAAATTAGCTGAATTATTTTCCAAACCATTTGGAAATTATGAGGATGGAAGTATCCCAGTTGTAACACAATGAATTTTTATATCAAATGGTTTATCCTATCCACAAAAAATCCATTCCATAACACCACATGAAAGAAATTCCATGCAAGGTTTCCAATATAATTTACATGATTTAACCTAAACAGACCACTACCCATGTCCCCCAAACCGTGAAAGAATAAACTGAAATAAAAAACTCCCTATGTAATGATAACAACAAGGTTTTCCAAAAAATGTGCATACAAACAATGTTCAATGGATAATTTAAAAAAAATCTAAAATTCTAAAATGAATCTATATTAAAATTTATACTATTGAAAAGTAAAATAAAATTATAAAAAATAACAATGAATAATAACATATGGGTGTCGTAGTCTTTTCCACCCTTCCACTTTTTGACTAAAAATACTCATTGATAAGGTTATAATTAATTAAAAAATGTGAATAAAGAATCATAGAAAATGTGAATAAAGAATCATAGAAATGATTTTGAAGTGGCAGGAAGAAACATAAAAGGATGATATGATAATGAAATCACTTCACACACTCAATTACTCAGAACAATGGAATAAAATCCTTAACATCCTTGAGATTACTCATAAACAACACAACTAAAATCATGATAAAAATTAGAACAATAGTATTTGGAGGCCTAGGTCTCCACAGAAGTCAGAAATTATTTAATGTGTCTGTATAAAAGGAATACATACCATAATCATCATACACCACCCATAATAGCATATCTCTATGAATAACCAATAATCCCATACTCCTATCAATTCTAACAACAATTGAGAATTAAAATGAAAACCCTAAAGAGTTATAATCCCTGTGTTAAATCCAACACCCTCCCAACTAAACCCATTAACAATATTTATAACATGATCCAAACACAAGATCATAATATCTAAAGACAATAAATCCCTAACATATGCACTGAAATTGGTCCAAAATGTTCAAGGGGTGAACTAGGACCACAATATTTGAATACCATCTCATGACATACCGAGTTAAAAAATACCTCTTAGTAATAACTAACCAAATGATATGTTCATCCTAATTACCCAAGTAATGGCCTAATGTTTCATATACTAAATAAACAGAAAATAAAATCCTAAAATAATACATTACCTAGTACACCTTCTATGAAAAAACAAACCATGTAATAAAAAAATATAAATACCACAATTAGCTAGCATAAAGAAGGAAAAAAAATATAATAGTCCTTGATGATAACCAAAAAATTCCAATGTAAATAGAACATAAAAAACCAAGAAACACAAAAAATGTTATCTATATATATCTCTACTTTTGGAAAATATCTAAAGGGAAAAAATTAAAAAAAACATGTAGAAATATATCACATATTTTAAGTAAAATGGATTAAAATACCACTGAGCTCTAAAGTAAAATTTATCGAAGTGTGTGTGTGGGGGGGGGGGGTATGGTGGCCCCTAATTGAATCCACTAAAGTGAAAATATCACTAAAATAAAATAAAAATTTAGATCATCATCAATAGATAAATTGGATAAATTTTAAATAAAGACAGGACTCGACTCCACCACTCAGCCATTGGTTGGGGTATATTCAACAAATAAATGAACAAACCCTATATAATAAAAAGGGTGATCCTAAATTTAGGGTCTATGAAAGGAAATTACACTTCCCTCTAAATAATTTTCTAAGGAGAAACCATTATATAATAAGGAACATGAATATAAATTGGTTCATGTTCCTGAATAAACTTTCAAAAAACCAATATCAAACAACTCTAAAAAAATCACATAAGAAAACACACTACATAAACATTTAAAAAAAATCTTTCTAAAATTCCCAAGACATGTGAAAATAGGTCATTCTAAAAAAACACTTCATTCCCTTTTAAATCTCCATTATTTTTTTCATAATCCTACCCATATTTTTCATAAAATCACTCACTTAAAAATTTTAGTTAAAATAAAATTGATTAGGAAATTTATTCAATGAAAGCTGTTTGTAGAATAAAAAAAACATTAGTTCAAAATAATAATAATCATTTACATAAACTAATATTTCCATACTAAAATATTTTCCTACTTTAAATTTAAGGCTATATATGATAAAATAATTTAACTACTGTAAAAATCCTTCAAGAACCTTTAATAAATAGATTTTGAAAAAGGAAAACACCCTATAACATATCTTTTAAACATTAAAAATAAAATTTTCAATATATAATACATTTCCCACAAAGGTAAAAAGATAAAAAACCATTTAAAAATTTCATCTAGAAGCATCATTCAAAAAACACATCCAATAATATTAATTTGAAACAAAAACTCCCCAACTCATCATCATGATAATGATAAACATCATTGGGATAAATATGGAAGAAAAAGGTGTAAAAATAAAACTTTTAGTAGATAAATAAAACTATTCATGGTTTGGGAACATGTTATGGTAAACAAGGATCCAACTGTGTGATTTCCTAAATAATTTTTACAGCACCATTATTCATAGATACCACACACTTTACCAGTCCAGGTGGGTTAATCTTATAACTATTTTTAATTTAGCACTTTCATCTCAAAATCTTATGATGACACCAAAAATTGATTATATACACAATGTAGATCCAATTATCATTATAAAATATCAACATCAACCAAAGAAACAAAAATACTAAAAAATCATGAGTCAAGTGAAAAAACCAACAATGAATTTATTTTCATCACAAAAGGTTTTCATAATGCACATAATCATGATCTACATTTTGATTTGCAATCGAAGTTCATAGTATTTAGTATACCAATACACAACCCAAATAAAAATTGGTATTTAAAGAGCTTATGTCCCTTCCCAAGAACCCAATCTCTAATTCCATTTATAATGAACTTTCCTATGATGTTAGTAAATCAACACATGATCTAGTATATCACTATTCCCAAAGGAGTTCCTAATCCCCACAAGTTATCAACTAATTCATGGGGATCATCTAAAAAAATTTGGTAATTAATTCACCTTCAGAGTACCAACCCACAACACATGTCTCCCATTAAAAATATGATATGACCTATCTATATGGTGCATCCCGATTCATATACATAAATATAGAAATTAAGTGACATCCTAAGAGAATAGTAAATAATAATAAATAAATAATCCATCACATAATAGAAAAGGAAGAAAAATAACTTTTTTACGTAAATAAAATAAACATGGCCATGAACGTGATGAAAAATCCATGAATGCACAAAAATAAAAAAACTAACCCACTACAAACTATCCCCATATGAATCTATTTCCACAATCAATGTCCGAAGACAATTGATGAACCAACCAAAATATAAACGGAAGAAATGACTATTTCCATCGAACATGAAAATGGAAACCATTTAAACCGAATATACAAAATTGTGTTTGTAGGATGTGAGAGAATCTTAGTCAAACAGATCTCACCAATGAGTTTGTGACATTATTTTACAAATACATTTTATTTTACACTATTTTTATATATAATTAAAAAATAGTTTTAAAAAAATAATGTGACTTAAAAATATCAAAATATAATTATTTTCATAAACCATCCACCCTCATTCAAGGAAATAAAAACCGTTATTTTTTATTAAAATAAATTGGGTTAAAACATTAATTTTTCTAGAAACATCCATCTTCAAATCCGTCCTTTATAGTTTCTTTAGATATTCACTTTCCAAAAAACCCATTGAATACCATTTCTTTTAAATAGTAAAAATGAAGATTCATAAAAAATAACAATCAAGGAACCATGCCAATGTTATTTTTTTTAAAAACCACACAACCCTCATAAATCATGGTTATAATTTTGATCAACAGAACTATGGTTTTTGTGGATGCGGTGAATGAGAAGAATGCACATCACGTGCCTCTATGTTTTCAAATTCTCTAAATCCTTGTTCATGTGACTCTTAGTTCCCCCTTTATAGTGTTTCTAGGTCCTCTAGTGCCTAAAACCTATCCTCTTTTTACTATACATCTCTTAGTAGCTTCCAAATTTTCGGACTATTCTTCTTCCACTTCAATTCTAGGTTTATTTCTAGCACCATAATATAAATATGTTCCTCATTGTTCGTTGTCTCCCAAGATGTCTAAGACATCCTATTTTCCAGTGATTCCCTTGGAAATGATGTCATACTTATAAGGTTAATGACTAGTCCTTTCTATTTATGTACCTACCTTTGTTTAAGTAATGGCACACCTAAAGTGGATGCTAGTTGTAATATTTTCAATACATAAACCACCATATGCCCTATTTCATATTTTCTTGAATTCATGGGACTTGGAGTTCCAGAATAGGGTTTTGACACTTAATTTAAAATACTTAGAGAAATTTTTGGTGTTTAGTGAGGATTTTGTTAATTATTAGAGAAAATAACTAGATATATAGGCCGATGGAAGTCTTGTCTTTATATATGGTCAATGAAGGTCCACTCTAGGAGGGACTCATCCTAAGTGGTCATGTGGATCCATCTCATTGGAATTACCCTTCCATTCTAGAATGTTTTCTTCTTTAATGGGATCAATGACTCCTTAGGATCACTCCTCTATGCCGATGACCATACTTTCTACCGTGAGGAAATAGTGGTGGTCAAGGTTTTTTTCATAATGGACCTTTCTCAACCCCTCCGGTCAAGAATCCTTCTTTATGTGGATGTTTTAGAATATTAGTCTTATGATTTCATTCCTCACTCTCCACCTCAGTAATATTCAGGTAGTCACCTCCAAGGAATTCATTACCTATGTTTCTCAAGATCCATTAGTACCTATTATCTCTCTCTTAAGTAAATCTCTCCAATCATGATGAGGAACCAAATCTATTGTGTTTTTGTGTCTCTATAATGGTTTGATCTGATTTGGGAGATCTATGTCGGGGTAAAGAGGTGATCCTACCTCCTGATTCATAGCTTTAGTATAGATCAAATTTCCACGAGTCATTTCAACTTAGTGTCATGGGTTCTCCATTAATAGAGATGGTCCCATATAAGCATGCCCCTTTATCCTCCTGCTTCTCCTGAGAATGTGACTTAGGTCCATCTAGATTATCAATTCATTCCCCCCCCTCTCTCTCTCTCTCTCGTAAAAGTGAATTATCTCATGCTTGTCATGTTCAACCCCATCTATAAATTTGGGAGGCTTCTTCAAATGAGATTGAAAACTATTACCTTTTGAATCCCTCTGTTTATCCTCTACTTGTTATTTATTTCATTAAGTCCCCAAAATTGGATATTGTGTGCTATTCTCTCTCTCTCTCTCTCTTGTTTTATGTTGTGTGTCACCAAATAATGAGGACCATGTACTACTGTAATCTTATGTGGTGAGTACCCCATTTCTCTATTTAGATTTTCTACTAGATATTGGTCCAAATGAAAGGTTAATCTACCACCATCTTAGATTAGGTGAACCCAAGTGTCTAGGGCCAATTCCAGATGAAGTTCTTTATGATGATATCGTTCTTTATCGGGGACACCCATGGACTAGGATCCTAGGTTAAAACATATCTCATCACCAATGATCATCATAAGAATTCTTTTCCACTTGATATAATGATGGATCCTAAAAAAGGTTCTTTAAAGATAGTTTAATATGAACACAGAATAATGGTGAAAACCTTCTTACATGCTTGTCCCTAGAATCTTCACAACTCATTATTCTCGAAGAAAAAAATCTCATTATATTTTCTTATTTCATCATATTCGTTTATAAATACTAAAATGAAATCATGCATTCACTATTTTATGTATCTCCCTACCCCAAAACCCTTAATCCCAAGACTTACTTAATTACATTTTCATAGATACAAGAATCAAATCCCAAGGGTTTGAATAGTTTAGTAGTCTTGGTAAACTTGATGCATACACAGGTCTTGGATTTCAAATGAATACACAAATAAAAACATAATTTTTTTCAATATTAAATTTATTCCATATGGAGTATCCATTATATATTTTTTAGTACACTTCACGGAATCCTAGGGAACAGAAACATAACAAGGGTAATATGAAATACCCAGTAAGGGTAAATTACTGTAGAATAAATATTGAATCAATGAGAACAAATATATATGGAAATGTTAATAATAAAAAACACATTGCATTAAAATTAAGGTTAAGGAAAAATAAATAAGTCGTGGTAAATAACTAAAAAAATTACATTAAATAAATATTATGAGATTGAAATGTATCTATAGATAATTTCAAAGTAATAATCTCTAGGATAATAATAATAATAAATAAATTTTCAATAGAGTAAATTCTTCATTGTTGGACACCATGTTTCCTACGTATATGGTACCTTTATAGTCAAGACCTTTCAAAAGATAGTTTATCATATCACGTAGAAACCCATTTGATTTGGCCAAATAATTCATCTCATGAGTCCACCGATGCATCGGGTTGGTTACATTAAACAATCCTCAACCTATGTTGTACCAGTCCAAAGCATTCTTTATAAATCAAATAACTGAATATGAAAATATGATTTTAAATCAAAGTTTCCCATAAAAAATAGAAACATTTTAATACCATGATGAAAATGATATTTATAATATGACATATCAATGGGTAGTATACACACATAACACATAATAAATAAGTGTTTAATAAGTCTTATATCTCACATAAGTAAAAGTGTGACGAGAAAATACTTATCAAATTGTAATTATTTATTTATAATGATGCACATTTATAAAATAAAAAATTTTATTTCAATTTTTTTCCAAATTATAAAGGAATCTTCAAAAAATAAGGGTATCACGATGTTGGGAAATTCCGTTCATGTTGTATAAGTTAAAAAAAATTCCTTTTCTCTTTTATAAAGTGCCTTGTTTGGGAACATAACATTAAGATTCCTTGAAATTAAATTTTTAAAAAGTTTAAATTGGGTAAAAAAATCATTCGAGAATACTAATTTTTTTTTGAATTTTTCTTTAGAAAACACAATCTTGGAATAGAAATATTCCCCAGTGGACACTTAAACAAAAACAATCGCAAATAATGATGAGATTTTAAAATAACCCTTACCACTTTATAATCAGTGGAATCATACACCCCATGAATGAAATAAAATTATATGGATATTAAAATACCATAAAATTCATATTAATATTCATAATATACATTAATGATTAGTATATACACTTTACACAATAAATAAGTAGTTTCTAAGGTATGTGTCCTACATAAATAAAAGCGAGACAAAAATCTCTTACCTTGGGTATAATGTCCAAATTATGTTTCCAAAACTCATCTATAGTAGTTTTAACTATATTATTAACTTATAATAAAATCATAATAATATTTATAATATCATATATTATCCCCTTATAATATTTTACCACATGTTTATTAATAATATTTTATTGATTTTACAATTTGGGGTGTTAATTACCATGTTTTCTCATGCTTGTTTTCTATTGAAAGACAAGATTATCCTAAATAAGATATATATATATAATATCCAGAAAAATAGTAATTTCATAAATACCATATTTATTCATTAATTACATTTTAATAATTATTTTTTGATGGTTAACATGGAAAATGATTCACATCGTGTCGTGGAGACGGTAGGCTGTACGTACGCACGAGTGACATTGACATTCCCTTAATAGTGAAAGCGTTAGGAATGGGGTGGTATAATTATTTTTATAAAATAAATATAATGTCATAATAATCATATATATTCATTATATCCATCATTTTATTCATCTAATTAAATTGGCGATGAAAAACAGATTACACCATAGTGTGGAGATTTGTAAGCCGCACGTATGCGCACATGGTGTTTTCATTTCCTATTACGTAGATAAATCCTGTAATATTGTTGTATCATAAAAATAATAAAATCTAAAAAATATATTATAATATATTTATTACTTTGAGATGGAATAAACAAATGAAGAGTACATAGAAGGATAAATGAACTTGGATGAGTTTGTAAAATAATTACCTCTTCTTCGGCGGACTTCCTTTATGTCGCTTCATAAGGGATCAAGAGTTGGTATTTTTTGGAAACCCAAATCCTACATAACTTGCATAAAGATGTCTGGAAGATAAATTGTTATGGTTTTTTATATATAATTCTCAATGTGGTTTGAGTATGTGATGGATTAGGTACCCTTTTATAATTGAGGTGAGGGACACTTTTGAAAACTGAAAAATATTAAATTAATTTTAAATTAATTTTCAATTAAAAATGTATCTAGAGTGATTGATTTACAAGATAATATCAGGATGGGTTAAAATCATCTCAACCAATAATTTTTAGAAAATTATAGGTCAAATTCATACCCTTATTTTTTTTCTTTAACCCGTAGTTAAACCCTTTAACTTTTAGTGTGACAACTTGGCTTTTTACTCTTTAAGGGTTAATATTTCTAAAATAAAATGAAAAACTAACAACAAATGTTTCATGGGTGACATTTGTAACTTTATAAAAATAATTTTTCTGATATATTGATTTTATGAATTTTATATAATTTAATAAAATGTTATTTTTTGAAAATATCCTTAATCTGAATTTTGACACTACTCATTTCTTGGCGTTTTAAAAAATATCAATACATAAGAAAAATTTGAAAAAAACCTTTAATACTTCCACAATATATCGAGGTAATCAATAATTTTTTTTATGAAATTAGTTTTATAAAATTATTTTTTTTTTAAATTTGTAATAACATTTATTTGATATGTCAATTAATTAATTAATCACTCTATTATCATTGTGTCACCATTTAAAGGAATTATATTATCGCTAAAAATTATACATAAATTACCATTATGTAGATAAAAATTTTATATTTATAAATACTATTTATATTAATCATATCCTTGATATAACCCCGTATTAAAAAATTCATCTTTTTAAAAAGAAGAGTAAGATAAAATTGAATTTCCTTTGAATATAAATATATAAAGGTTAAATTATCATCCAAAAGGCTATAAATATTCTCATAAGATATCCTATAATGTATAGAGACAAAATTATTCATCCAATAAAACTATGGAAAGTGTTAGGGTAATTTTATAATATTTATAATATTATTTTTCCCTTAATTACTGTATTTACCCTTATTCACGGTAATAAAAATTACCAAAATTACTATTCATATTTTTTCAAAAAATAAAAAGAACATATTCAATAAATATAGAAATTATGGTTCCAATATATAGAATTTATTTTCAAAAATTAAATAAATAAATATATATATAATTTATATTAATTAATTAACAATTAATATTGTTGACGGATTGAGAAAATGACTTTTTAAAGTAAAACATCCAGAATATTTAAATGTTTTTATATATAAATTCGATGTGAAATTTAGTCCATTAAACTTTATTGGATTAAATGATAAAATATTTTTCCATTTATACTTTAATAACAGTGTAAAATATAATATGAAAATAAAAATAAATTAGAGAAAACGCAGTTTTCATTTAAAATACAATATTTTTTCACTATTCATCAATAAACGAATCTCATCAGAAAAATAAAAAAAATTAAACCAAAGTATATTTTTATAATATTATTTCAAAGAGGATTTTTTAAAAAATATAATTTATAAAAGTTTTAAAAAAAGATTTAAAACTAGTGCTCCATAAAAAGGCCGCAAAATACGCATATTTAGTAAAATACTTTTTGTATCCAAAAAATTGGATTTGATATTATATCATGTCTATAAAACACATAAGTTAAATGTTAAACATTAGATTAAATATTATATATATATATATATATATATTCATTAATATAATCCAACCAAAGTGATTTTATTATTTTTTGGCATAAAACACACTTGTACATATTTAAATAATTTTCAGGAAAACATTTTATTTAATTTTAAAAATGGTTTTATTTTCATTTATAATTAATTGGTCATAGAATAATTAATTATATATACATTCTTAAACCATAATTTCATAATTTAGTTAATCCTGTTCATAATTTCCAACTTAATGGCTAGTGATAAAATAATAATATTTAATACTATATCATAGTTCGTTTAAATTCAGTATTGCATGCAACATACACTATTTAAGAAGCCAAATTTATTTAAGAAGTGATATACTGTAAAATCTTGTGGTGTTACATTTTTCCCTCATTCAATGAATTTTTGCCTCACAATTTGAAACCGCATTCCAAAATCAATTGATGATATTTGATTTTTTTTCGGAAACACACATCAGAAATAGGGTCAATATAACATTATCTTAATAAGAGGGAAATGGAAATGTGAAGGTCACCACAAAATTAGGTTTTCGAATAGGATAATATTAATGGGAAGTTAAAACCTGGACATAGAATAGAAATCTAACCATCATGTTCTGATAGAGATTGTTAGAGAACATGGTCATGAGAAAGTCTACCATCCCAAAATTGTAAAAATATGATGGGATAAAGAGGTCATTGATTTCTAGATAAGAAAATTAAAATAATAGTATTTTCATTCAGAATTGCATTCCTATATTTGAGGGATTGTTTTAATATCCAGATAAAAACTTGTTGAAGTAACCTTACTTGATTATTTTCCATGTAATGAGTATAATCTCATCCTTTGGCTGTGTTTTGATCAATTTTCCCTTCATTTCATATACCTAGATATGGATATTCAAGATGAATTTTTATGCCTAAATCACTTTTAACTAAAGATCCATAAGGCATTCCATCAAACATCAAATACTATCAAAACCAAAATGGTTATCATATGATATACCATATAATAAATCACATATTAACTTCGAAAATAATATTTAAAGTTCAACTTAATGAATTCCAACCTTAAAAATCTACCAAAATACTTTTATCGAAATTCACACTCCAACAAGGTCTCAAAATCAATCTTAACATTGGATTCCCCAAAATGTTTAAACAATTATATGATGAAAAACAAATTGAATCTCCAAAATTAAAAAATAATACTACAAGTTCAATATAGATTATTCAAAAAATAATTTTCTTTCCTAAAAAATATTATAGACTAATATTGAGACCCAAAAATTAGAAGGATTATATCATATTATCTTCTAAATAACATCAATAACTCTTAATGACTTATACCAAAAATTTAATTACCTAAATCAAATAATCTATAAGATATTTCTATGAATATCTTGAATTACAATATCTTTATAGTAAAATCACATTTGAATCCAAAATACCCTTAATATGTTATTAATAAAAATATTTTGATTACCTAAATCTTATATGTTTTCAAAAACATTGTATTTCCTATGAAATAACATTAATCACATAATTACGAAGTCAATTTTCAATCGCAAATTTATCTATTTGATAAGACAGATTTCACAGAAATAAAAATAAAATTTATCTATTAGATATTTTAATTAAAAATAATTCATGCTAAACAAGAAAAATGGGATATGCTTCCTTAAAAATAACCTAAATATATTCAATATTAATGAAGTGTTTTGACCAAAATGGTTATATCATATATTTCATTTATTTTTCCCAATAATATAAATACCCATAATTACCTTAAATTTAAAATTTTTATTAACCCTAATGGTAATTATTACCTTTAAAATATGTCAATTTAATGAAAAGGAATTATTACTTTAATAACATTTTCATACATTTAAAACTAATGGGTTGTGTTCCCTAATCTGTGTTTTCATAGACCTAGTTCCAAAAGTTTCTATTAAACTTGCACTGATACCAATTGTAACACCCTATACCAAGAAACCTAAAGTCAGTTCTTTACTTTATTACATTGGAATAGATATAATCTTCAAATACTAAGTGTATGAATAGTTTAGTAGTCTTGGTAAAATAGATATATACAAGAGACTTTTATTTGAAAATAATACACAAATTTCAACATAATTGTATTTAGATAATAAATTTATTACATCTACATTATCCTTGAATACGATTCTCAATAGACATCAATGAATCCTATATAAATTAAACATAATAAGGGTGATCTCAAATACTCAGTAATCGTAAAGTACAGGGAAAGCAATAATGAATCAATGAGATCAAATATTTATGTAAATGTCAATAAGTTGATCGATTAAAAATTGATTTTTTATAATATTAAAAAGAGAAGAAAACTCGTCCACAAAGATAAGAGGTCAAGGAGGTGTAAATTGATGAATCCCAAGGGAATACCCTTGGAAAAATCCATTACATTCCTAATGTAATGATCCCACTTCAGAAAACACCAACAAGGGTTCCTCCAGGCTACCCCCTAGAAATAGCATCAACCACAAAGTTGGCCTCTTTTGGGATATGTTGCACAGAAAACCCATTATCTATTTTCATAGTGCATCTTTGGATAAGGTATATCAGGATCCAAGGTGGCTCCACTTTCCCTTGCAAGGCTCGAATCAACACTGACTCCACTTCCGGGAACACCAACAAGAATCTTATGCACCACATGACACCAGAATGCAATGACCTTAATTCTACTCCCAATTCATTGCCCGACCCATAGAAGCTGCTAAATAAGATAATGACCTAGCCATTCCTATCCTGCACTAAACCACCCCCATCCATCTGTCCCAACAAGAGTGATCCATCAACATTTAATTTGAAATCATTCCATGGGGGATTCCGTATAGCCCAACATCCTAGGGAGCTAGGACAGACCATTAGTATGTTCAGAAAACTGCAAAGGAGAGTGGAATTTGTCCACACATTATCAATGAGCGTAACTCAGGTAGGAGGCCTTTCATCCTCGCCTGTAGAAGACCAACTGGTGTCCAAACCTCCACCCAAGCTTTATTCTGCGTCTCCCATTTCATCCAGAAAATCATTGTTACATCAATATTGCGAATCTTGGTTTCCATTCCATGGGGTTACGGACTCAAAAACTAACACAAGAGGATGTCCTGCATGGATGTGCATGAAGAATTAAAGCTAACCAATTTAACAATGATAGAACAAAGACCTACAACCTAAAAAATCCTAAAAAACAAGTGCACCACTGATTCTGACTAGAAATTGGAGCAATGGAAGCAGTGGGAAGCCAGATGGAATCCTTTTTTTTTGAATATTATCATTTGTTGGAAGGGATTGATTCCTCGCTCTCTAGAAAAGAAAACTCATCTTCATGGGGAACTCCTTACACCACAAATAGGACCCCCACTCATCCTGATCCCCTCTCTTTTGAATCAAACCACTATAATCCCAGCCATTGAAATACCTTGATCGAGACTCTATGAAACAACATCTATCATCCTCCTCTGAAAAAACCACTTCTATAAAAATATCGATTTGTTCCACACTCATAATGGCTTCAAGAAGACTGGGGTGATGGAAAGCCTCTCTTACCGACATATCTGGCCCTATACAGTTTGGGAAAAAGAGTTTCTCCCTAGCCCTATTGTCTCTCAAAAGGTTGATATCCCCTCACCCCACCACCCTCTGAGAAGACTCTTGTAATACATCAAGATGGACCACCACTAATTTCCACAGCCTAGGAAATATCATTTTTCCCAGACCTCCCAGTTATTTCCATATTTAATTCACATAGTATTGGACCACATCGATTTACCAACCTTAAAATCCCAGGCAAGTTATGCCTGCATGGACTGCATGGAAACTAAGAGATCCCTAAGGCCAACACCTCCTTCATCCACCAGTTTTTCCATCCGATACCAAGAATCCCAATGGTCTCTTCATGTAGAGTTGGCATCCCAGAGAAATCTATTCATCAGCTTCTACATGGAGGCAATAAACCCCTTAATTAAGTTGATAATGGATATAACATTCATCGAAATAGAAGAAATCACACTATTAATTAGAGCCAGCTGAACCCTGAAAGAGGGAAAACTATTCTTCCAGTTGAGGATCCTTCCAATCATTCAGTTCATGATACCCTCAAAGAATATCTTTTTCACCCAACAATTATAAATGGGCTCCTTGAGATAGATCATTGGAAATTGTTTCTGCTACATCCCCATAATGTCTTATATGGTTTAAATCCTTCTCCATGGACATTTGTTAGAAACACAAACATTTCTCTTCCTGGAGTTAACTTGTTGGACACTTAGGTTTCCGTATATTAACATAAATTGCATAAAATTTACAATGGATAACCTCCTACCATTCAAAAAGATGATAATGTCATCAAGAAACATAAGGTGTGTGAACAGGCCATTCGAAGCACGAGACTTGTAAGGCAGGATCGTCCAGTCACCTGTGCATCTATGAAGGTTTTTCAATAAAGCCTCCTAAGAAATGATAAAAATGATGGGAGATAGGGATTCCCCTTTTCACACACCCCATTTATTCTTGAAAAACTAGAAACCCTTCCCTAGCTGTGAGATTGTTAGCCTAGGGGATGAGAAGTAGTGGAACCATAAGTCACATGCCCATTCATGGAAACCATAGTTCCTCATCACTCAAATTATAAAAATCCATTCAATATTGTCATACGCCTTATTCATGTCCACCTGAATAATCAAGTTGGACCAAACCACCTTATTGTTCACATATTCTAACAGTTCTTGAGCCACTCCAGCTGCCCCTTGGATGCCACTACCTTGGACAAAGATGTGTTGTTCTTGATATATAACTTTCAAAATCACCTTATTCAGCCTCCTAGACAAAACACTATCCAAAATCTTGTAGGATACATTTCATAGAAAGATTGGTCTACAGAGATTAATGGAGGATGGGTCTTTAACATTTTACACAAGAACCACCCTGGAAGCGCACACACTCCTATTGAGTGAACCCCCCCCCCCCCGAAGAAATCCTATATAGACTCAATGACATGAACCCCTACAAAGTCCCACGATGCCATATAAAATGCACCTGAAAACCCGTCGGTGCTTGGAGCACTATCTAAAGGCATGCTACGAACCACCTCCCAGACCTTGTCACCAGATGGAATGCTTCTTAAGGCTTAATTATCCTCAGAATTAATCCTCCTAGAAATACAGTTCATGAATTTCTCTTGTTCATAATTTGGTATATCCTCTCACGAAGGCCATGGATGGCCCCCTGCAAGTAGTAGTTTTAAATGTTTCAGAACAAGCTCCCTAGTGATATCCACATCTAAAGAAAATGCCCCATCCTCCATCCCAATGTTTATTTTTGAATTTTTACATTATTTTAAACATGCATGAAAATAGCCATTGTTTCTGTCAACTTCTTTAAGCTACCTGACCCTGGATCATTTCCTGTAATCCATCTCAACCTCCAAAAACCTTTGAGACAAAAGAGAACGCTTGTCACAAAGCAGAAAAAAGGAGGATTCCTCCCAACTCAGTTGAAGTGAGTCCTCCAACAATCCAATTTATTCCTGGAGTACCTCCACAGAGTCGTCCACAACTATTTTATTCATGAGCCACCATCCAATATGTCACACCCCGACCACGAACGCCCCTGTTTTTATTCTTTTCTCGGTCCCGCTACTTTCGGTAGAGTTGCGTTGGGTCAAGGTTTGAATTTTCTTTGAAGCGTTGATGTTTTGGGTGGATTTCGGGCCAGTGCACTATCACCGCACTGCTAGAGGTCACCGAACATTTGGTCCGGGTGGGTGCGTGCTCACTGCACCGCTTGTGACGATTGTGCGTTTGTACCCGGTGAGTGCGCGGTTTCCCAACTGTTTAGATAAATAATAAAATTAAAAGAATAAATTAAATTGAAAATAATTTTATAAAATGATTAATAATAATGATAACAATAATTTATATTATTATTATATATATATATTATTATTTATTTACTTTTTTTTGTTTTATCCTTTATTCCCTTCTTCTTTCTTCTTCATTTTTTTTCTCCACACGGCTGTCCCCCACGCGGTGCACCTGCCACATCTGCTTTTCCTTTTTTTTCCCTTCTACCTCCCATAGTAGTCTTCTTCTCTCTCACCGCATGCCTCTCTCTCCATATCCCTGTTGCAGAGACGTAGTGCCCCTCCTCCTGCTTCACTGTCCGGCGCCCACTAGCCCTGCGCAGCATCTCCTCACCACGAACCTCCGACATCCCCAGCCTGTCATCCCTCCCTGTCCCCAGTGTCCCAAGCGGCCTCCATCTCCCGCACCCTACAGCGCACCCAACACCTTATTCCTTCCTCTGCCTCCATCTACACTCCCACATGACCTGCACCTTCTCTACTTCGTGCAGCAGCCACCACCTCTCCACTGGAATAGTCCACGGCCGACCCCTACTATTTCCCTACTCGTCCAGGACCCGCGACCTCCCTGTCCTGCATCCGCCGGCTCCAGCTCGACCCCCTGTTTCGAGGTCTCCAGGCCTCGACCAAATCCGACTCACATTCTGGCTTCCCCTCCCTGTTTAGCGCACCTGCAGCCTAAGCCCTTCTCCGCACCACCCTCCCACGTAGCGTTTTCTATTCTCCCCTACTGCCATTCACGGTCCCCTCCTAGAGGGCCTCTTGCATCCCACCTCCTTTCCCCAGCTCACCCTCCTACTGCCACTTCCTGTCCGCCATTGCCCTCCACTATGTAGTAGCCTGCCGACAGCCCAACGGCCACCGCTATGCCCCTCACCTTCCTGTAGCAGCACCTTCCGACCTCAGCTCCCCACACAGCAGCCCACGCAGGCCCCTGCTCCCTCCTCTATCCGCTACCCGACCATCCCGCGCACATCCAGTGCTCACCCTGACCTCCAGCGCGCACAACCCTCTCCCGTCGGCTCTCGCCGCATGATGTTCATCACTCCATTGGCAGCGTGAAAGAGGCCAACTGGCCACCTACAGCTCTGGCTCACCCTCGATTGTGCGCCCGTGTCCCGACCTCGCTGCCTCTCGGTCCAAGACCCTGCACCACCCTCCTCTTCCCTGATCCGGCCTCATCCCGGCAGCCCCCTCCTCTGGGTTGGTTTCCTCTGTCACGCGCCCCGCACAACCGCCCTGTTGTACACCCTCTGAAGCCCCCCTGCTGCGATCCATCCCCTATGGCCTCTCCTTCTCCCTTGGAGGACAACCCGTCTGCCCCCTCCCCAGCCTGCTTTCGGAGAACCTGACCCCCCTGTCCGGCGACCAGTAGTGACGAACCCAAATCTTGTCATCCAGTGCCTCCGCGACGTGGATGAGAATCTCCTCGTTGGGTTCGCGAAGGGTGTCTCGAGTCACGTCAGACTGCATTCCATCCGTCACCGCCAAAGGTGAAGCAATTCGGATCGCTTCAGACCGTCCACCATTATTAATGGGGTGTGTTTGGTTTTACCGCATGTTTTGGGCTCATTTTGTTTTGTTTGCACCATTGTCAAGGTGGGTTTTACTCTGTTTATTCATTTGGACATTTTTAGGACAGTTTTTCTATGTTTTTAGATGCTTTGATTTGTTGCAGTTCATTGACAAGGCTTTTCCGTGATATTGTGGTCATCGGCAAGTTGCGCGTACTTGTGCGCAAGTTGGGACGTACAACATCATCGTCGCAATCAGGCTACGAGTCAAGGAAGGTCCCCCACTACACTCACCTTTAAATTTATAATTTATTAATTTATTGATGTTTTATTAATTTTAATAAATAGAAAATAATATAAGATAATTAATTTTTAAATGATTATTTGGTGTAAAAAGATCCGTTTATTTTATACACAACACCCGGAATATTTTCTTGACGAACGGGCACCCAGTAGTGAAAGAATGCCAGTTTGGCCTTTAAACATAATTCACAGAATTTCAAATGTGGTTCTGGTTTTAAAGACAAATGATTTCTTCTGAACAAGTGTTTCTGGTTTTCTTGAGAAATGAGTTTTTTCTTTAATGTTGGTGAAGTCCCGTTTGGCACTTTAATGAAATAATTTTTTTTGGAAGAACTCACTTTGGTGTTACTAAGGGGTGATCTTTTGTTGCATTGATTGCACGAGTTGTGTGTGATATTTTTTCATTGTGATTGATTGATTTTAATTGTGGAAGTACCCATTTTTATTGTATGTGTTGATATGAGAACCTGGCATAGTGAGTGAATCTTCTGAGAATGATTTCTACACTAGTTTAGATTATGCACTGACTAGTGGCCCCATAGCAGGTTAATACTGAGTTATTGCTTCTATGGGGATTGGGACCCTCGATTAGGCCATGTAGGGATATGCCGAGCATTAGGGTGTTATGATGTCATCGAGATAGAACATGCTTTCAGGATGAGTCACATGTATAGTACGTTCTAGATTGTTCACGATATCATAGGTTCGACCCATGTTACCTTTGGTGTTTATTTTTATGTGGCAGATGGTTGAGAGGACTATTTCTATTGCTGGCCCCTGTGTGCTGAGTTTTCCATTGCCCTTGGTGTGTGTTGTGTGATATGTGTGGTTTTTTCTTTTTGTCTAATAACTGAAGCTGGGTTTCTAAATGGTTCAAAGAAAATATTTTAAAAGGAAATATACCAATTCATTTCAGACATTAAACATGTTTTAAAATTAAAAAGATCAATGGACTGATACTTGTTTTAGAAATGAAAGTGTGTGTGTGTGAAAACCAATATTTTTTATATTTAGATCAAAAATGTAATTAGTAAATTTTTCTATTTAATGGTAATGCATTGGGAATAGTTTTTTGGGCACGCCTACTGAGTTTTAATACTCACACCTATAGTGTTTCCTGTTCTTTTAGTTTTATTGTAGGTTTGGCTCGGGCTTGCTTGTCGTGGGTGAGAGTTGGTTGTGGTCTGGTGAGCGACTCTCGGAGTCGCGAGGAGTTTTTGGTCGAGACCAGGTTAGTGTGTTTTTTTGGCCGCTCTTTCTTTTCTGTGTCATTTATTAACTTTGTATTGTACTTCTTTCCGCTGCTCTATTTTTTTTTTCGGATAAATTGTTCCCACTTGCTCCTTGTTGATGCCTTGGTTCTTGTCGCTTGCCAGGGAGGATCGAGAACGCCTCTTAGGTCATGTCGTGGATCGGCTCGAGTGACCAGTTCAGGGTCGACCTAGGTTGGTTCATGACAAAATGGTATCAGAGGAGGTCATCCCATAGCGGACATCGCTTTTCAAAGAACCTTTTGTTATTTGGGATGTCCAGTAGAGGGAGTTTAGGACTGTTGGGGCCCAGGAGGTAGGTTACGGGTCGCTGCCAGATCACCACCGCTCCTGACAAGACCTGAGTTACCAGGGTTAGTCTGGGATTTGAATCTTTTACCTTTGGTTGTTTTAGATTGAGGAATGAAAATGGGGGCGAATCAGTTCACTTTTTAACCTCACATGGGGTGGTGACCCATGTGGAGTCCAAGTGCCCGGTTTAAGGTCCTCTTAGTGTTATGCCTTACATGGGGCATGGCTCATCACTATGTCACTTGGTCAGACATATGCACTAGTTCCTCATTTCAGTGGGTTATTACTGCTTGTGTTTTGTTTTAGTCTCAGTTGATTTGAGCGTGCGTTAAAAGTGAATTTAGTTTTTAAATGGAAAAGTGTTTCTTCCAAATTCTCTTTGAAATTACTAAAGTGTGTTTTTGAAGAGAAGCTGTATCGGTTTGGAAAACCATAGTATGGGTTTGGATTTGGTAAGGAAAAGAAGTGTTTGAACCTTGGAACTCCTTATGGAGGGTCACACATGCATGGGTATGTATGGAAAGTGTGTGGGAGCACTTTTTCACAGAAGATGTGAGCGGGATTGAATAAACGCACATGTGATGGTTCATGAGGTTCCATAGGTGAGTTTTTAAAATTTTAAAGAGATAATGGTTTTGGAAAAGTGATTTTTCTTTGTGTTGTACATGTTTGGATTATGGGCCTATTATCCTTGTCTTTTGTTGTTGATTTGATTAAGTTTTGTCTTGATTCTGGTTTCAATGGTGTTTCTCGTGTTGTCATGAGTATGTGTCCCAGAAAGCCTCCAACAGTTGTCAATGAGTTATGCTCAGTTCTCAGTTCCTTTTGTGTCTTGCTTGATTTTTGATATAATCAAATTCTGTTAGAGGTAGTTGTATTGTTCTGAAAGATAGTGTGTCTTCGGGTTGTTGGGAACTCATAGGATAGTTAAGGTTCGTAATGCCCTAGAGTTTTTTGAGGGTTCAGTTTTGGACTAGTAAAGATAAGATGTTTCATTTTCGTTAGAGTTTTGGGTGTGATTAATGGTAGTAGACCTCCGTGAAGGTCCCACATCTGGCGAGAAGTGCGGGCTGGTGGAACTTGTCTTCAAGGAACCATCCTCTAATGTACAAACTCCCCGTTTGTTGGACCATTCTCTCGCATGCCACTAGTGTGGCCGATTCAGGCATTCTAACCCGTCTTGTCAGATCCCCCTGAAGTCTTTCTACCGTTCTACTGTCTGGGCCACCAGAGAGAGTTCTGAAAAAAAAAATGTCATTCGGGAGGAAGGAGTTAAGGACTGGAAGACGAAAATTCCTGATTGTGAGGCAGAAGATGCTTCAGTCATCAGGGCCCCAACCACAGGTCTTGGGGTGAAGCTCTCCCACAGCCAGGATTTGCCGAGGGTGTGTGGAACCTCGGTACGGATAATGTTTTCAGCTTTCGAATAGAAATATCCAAAATTTCCTTGTTCTATTCTCGTCACTGTCGTAAAGTTATCCTTGTTGTGGGGGGAGTGGTGATCTCGTTCCCCCATGATCCAAGTGGTCTTATCTTCTCTTAGTGTGGTTTTTAAATTGTTTGGTCTCTTTGAAGGGGTGGGCTGTAAATGGATGGACCTATTCTGATATTGAGTTGGTCTCAGTTGTGTTTGTTTGGGGGATGTTCGTTTCATGAAATGTATGGGTAGTGTTGAGTTAATTCTTCATCCTTATGTTGTTGGGTTGTTTTGTACCAATTTTTCCGACAAAGGCTCGGGTGTGTTATTTGGTCAATTTTGGAAAATATAAATGAGTTTGGTTTGGGAGTTCCCACATTGCCCCCCCAGGGGGTGGTTTGTTCGTGTTTCAAGGGTTTTTGTATTAGTAAATTCTTGTGGTGGGGAGAACCCTCTCATGTTCTCCTCTCAATCTCAGGCAGTGGTTTTTATTGAATTTGTCGGATGTGATGTTTGTTGGTAATGATTACCCCGAAGCTCGCGGTTCTCAATTATTTTTCCTAGGAAAGAACTCAAGTTGTGTCAAATGTTGGCTTGGTGACTTTATGGGGGATTAAAGTGTCTATGGTGGGGGGAATTGTCACACCCCTACCACGGACGCCCATGTATTTATTCTTTTCTCGGTCCCGTGACTTTGGGCAGAGTTGCATTGGGTCCAGGATTAAATTTTCATTGAAGAGTTGATGTTTTGGGTGGATTTAGAGCTAGTGTGTAGTCAACACACTACTAGCAGTCACCGCACATTTAGTCTGGGTGGGTTCCTGGTCATCACACCGCTAGCGATGATCGTGCGTTCAAACCCGGTGAGTGTGCGGTAGCCCAAATATTTAAATAAATAATAAAATTATAAGAATAAATTAAATTGAAAATAATTTTATAAAATGTTTAAGAATAATGATAAAAAATTTATAATATATTTATTATTATAATTATTATTCTTTATATATTATTATTTATTTACTTGTATTTTTTTTGTTTTATCCTTTTTTTCCTTCTTCTTTCTTCTTCTTTTTTTTCTCCACGCAGTTGTCCCCCGCGCGGTGCACCTACTGCAGCCACTTTTCCTTTTTTTCCCTTCTCCCTCCCGTAGTCGTCTTCTTCTCCCTCACTACATGCCTCTCTCTCCCTATCCCTATTGCAGTTCCGTAGTGCCCATCCTCATGATTCATTGTCCGATGCCCAACAGCCCCGCACCACGAACCTCCTACTTCGACGGCCTGCCAGCCCTCCCTATCCACACTATCAAAAGGGCCCTCCATCTCCCACACCCTACAACGCACCCATCACCTTCTTTCCTTCCTCTTCCTCTAGCTATACTCCCGCTTGACCCGCTCCCTCTCTTCTTCGTGCAGTAGGCACAACCTCTCCGTTACACCAGTCCGCGGCCGGCCCCTACTGTTTCCCTACTCATCCAGGACCCGCGGCCTCCCTGGCCTGCATCAACCGGCTCCAGCTCGACTCCCCTATTTCGAGGCCTCCAGGCCACTGCCAGATCTAGCTCACCTTCCTGCTTGCCCTCCCTATCCAATGCGCCTGCATCCTGCGTCCTTCTCCGCGCCACCCTACCACGCATCATCCGTTGTTCCCCCCTGTTTCTTTTCATGGTACCCTCCTACAGGGCCTCTTAGAGCCCACCTCCTTTCCCCAGCTCACCCTCCTACTACCGCTTCCCTGTCCGCCGTCACCCTCCTCCATACAATGGCCTGCCGACAGCCCAACGACCACCACTGTGCCCCGCGCCCTTCTTTAGCGGCACCTGCCGACCTTGGCTCCTTGCACAACAACCAGCACAGGCCCTTGCACCCTCCTATGTCCGCTACCCGACCATCCGATGCACAGCCGGTGCTCTCCCTGACCTCTAGCACGCACAACCCTCTCCCGCCGTCCCTCGCCGCATGATGTTCATCGCTCCACTGGTGGCGTGCATGAGGCCAGCAGGCCTCCTCCAGCTCTGGATCACCCTCGATGGTGCGCCCGTGTCCCGACCTCGCTGCCTCCCTATCCGGGACCCTACGCCACCCTCCTCTTCCCCGATCCAGCCTCATCCCGGCTTCCCCCTCCTCCGGGTTGGTTGCCTCTGTCGTGCACCCCGCACAACCACCCCGTTACGCACCCTCCGCAGCCCCTTCTGTGACCTAGCCCATACGGCCCCCTCTTCTCCCTTGGCGGACATCCCATATGCCCCTCCCCAACCTAATTTCGGAGAACCCGACCTTCCTGTCCGGAGGCCAGCAGCGACGAACCCGAATCTTGTTGCACAGCGCCTCCGCGTTACTCCTACATGGCCGCGAATCCCCTCGATGGGTTCACGAAGGGTGTCTCGAGTCACGTCGGACCGCATTACGTTCGCCGACGCTGAAGAAGAAGTGATTAGGATTGCTTCAGACCATCCGCCATTATTTACGAGGTGTGTTTGGTTTTACCGCATGTTTTGGGTTCGTTTCGTTTCGTCGGAACAAGTGTAAAGGTGGGTTTTACTCTGTTTATTCATTTGGACTTTTTTAAGATAGTGTTTCTGTTTTTTTAGATGCTTTGCGTTGTTGCAGTGCATTAGAAAGGTTGTTCCATGATATTGCGGTCGTTAGAAAGTGGTGCGTACATGTGCACAAGTTGGGACGTACCGCATCATCATCATAATCGGGCTATGAATCGAGGTAGGTCCCCCACTGCACTCACCTTTAAATTTATAATTTATTAATTTCTTGATGTTTTATTAATTTTAATAAATAGAAAACAATATAATATAATTAATTTTTAACTGATTATTTGGTGTAAAAAGATCCGTTTATTTTATACATGACACCCGAAATGTTTTTTTGACGAACGGACACCCAGTAGTGAAAGAATTCCAGGTTGGCCTTTAAGCATAATTCATTGAATTTCATATGTGGTTTTGGTTTTAAAGAAAAATGATTTCTTATGAACAAGTGTTTCAGGTTACCTTGAGAAATATGGTTTTTCATTAAAGTTGGTGAAGGCATGTTTGGAACTTTAATGAAATAAATTATTTAGGAAAAACTCACTTTGGGGTTACTAAAGGGTGAAATTTTTTGTGTGTTGATTACGTGAGTTTTTCGTGATATTTGTGCATCGTAACTGATTGATTTACACTGTGAACGCACCACTTTTATTGTATGTGCTGACATGGGAACCTGACATAGTTAGTGAATCTTCTGAGAACGATTGCTGCACCATTTTAGATTACACACTAGCTAGTGTCCCTATAGCAAGGGAATACTGATTTGTTGCTACTATGGGGATTAGGCCCCTCGGTTAGTGCATGTAGGGCTATGTCGAGCGTTGGGGAGTTATGATGTCACCGAGTTAGAGCATGCTTTTAGGATGAGTCACATGTATAGTACGTTCTGTATTGTTCACGATCTCCTAGGTTCGACCCATGTTTCCTTTGGTGTTTATTTGTATGTGGCGGATGGTTGAGAGGACTAGTTCGGTTACTGGCCCCTGTGTGCCACGTTTTCAATTTCCCTTGGTGTGTATTGTGTGATATGTGTGGTTTTTCCTTTTTGGATAATAACTGAACATGGATTTCTAAATGGTTCATAGAAAATGATTTAAAAAGAAATATACCTATTCTTTTTAGACATTAAACTTGTTTTAAAATTAAAAAGGGCAATGGGCTGATACTAGATTTAGAAATGAAAGTGTGTGTGTGGGAAAACCAATATTTTTTATATTTAATTCAAACCTGGAATTAGTAAATTTTTCTATTTAAAGGTAGTGCACTGGGAATAGTTTGCAGGGAATGCCTACTAAGTTTTAATACTCACACCTACAGTGTTTCCCATTTTTTTAGTTTTGTTGTAGGTTTGGATCGGGCTTGCTCGCCATGGGTGAGAGTTGGTTGTGGTCTGGTGAGCGACTATCGGAGTCTCAAAGAGTTTTTGGTCGAGACCATGTTAGTGTGTTTTTTTGGACGCTCTTTCTTTTCAGTTTAATTTATTTAATTTCTGTTTTACTTCTTTCTATTACTCTATTTATTTTTATTTTGGTGAAATCATTCCCAAATGCTCCCTGTTGATGCACCGGTGCTTGTCGCCAGCCTGGGAGGATCGGGAACGCCTCGTGGGTCATGTCACGGACCGGCTTGAGTGACCAGTTCGGGGTCAACCCGGGTTGGTTCGTGACACAATATAAGCATTGAGACACTTAAGACGCCTGGATATCCTATCCCAAGCTCTTCCATCTAGATCCTATTCCCAAGAGTCTTTCATCATTTTCATGAAACCCTCCACATGATGCCAATTAACTAATTACATGAACGCCTTGTAATTTAGAATCCCTTATTTAATCTCCACCAACAGCGACGTGTGATCTGATAGAATAGAGGGTAAATGAGAGACCGAGGTCCAGGAAAATAATTCAAGTCCGTGAAGGTTAGATAGACATCTATCCATCCTACTCCAAATATGACTACCTCCTATTCGGTTGTTACACCCAATATATTTATTCCCACTAAATCCCTATTCCAACAATCCCTTACCAGATATGAAGTTATTAAAATCTAACATACAGTTATTGAAGAAAAAAGACCCACCTTTATTCTTTGAAATTTTGACGTTGGTGTAAATTTCCCCACTAGAAAACCACGGTAAACCACCCACATCCAAGTTTCCAATACACTCCCACATGTTCCTTCATTCCAGGACATCTCTACAAGCATAAACCAAGGAAAACAAGACTTCAAAGCCTCTGAACCCAAGTATCACCGTGATTCACTAGTCCAAAACCAGAACCAACTCCACCTACAAAGAGTTATTCCAAAATAACCAAATATTCTTATTGACCGGATGGCCATGAAAGTGGTGAACAAACCCCATATTTCCTGCAGGTAACATGATTCTAATTGGTTCCTATTTAGGTTCAATAATGCCTGCCATAGAAGACCTGCATCTCCTAGAATCAGAAGCCATAAAGGTTTATTTTTCATGCCCCCAAACCACGATAATTCTAAATAATCATATAATAAATTAAGGAAGGGAATATTTATCCATCCAGCCATTACTACATGTTCTCAGAAAAAAACTCCCAGCCCAAATCATTCTTAATATATCAATAATCAATTTTGAAAATAATATTTTAAATAATTGTGTCCCATACCTTCTTGAAACATTTGAATATAATGATTTCAATGATATTTATGATATGATATATCAAAGGGTAGTATATATACAATACACGAAATAAATAAGTTAGAAAAAATTATTATATATCACAGAAGTAAGAGTGATATGAGAAAATCCTTACCACATTGTAATAATTTTTTTAAAAGGAAAAAAATTATATTAGAAAATATTTTACATTAAAAATAACTTTTAAACTTGTAAAGGATGATTCAAAACATTAATGTTTCATGATGATGGGAAATTCCATTCAGTTCGTATATATAAAAAACTTTTCTTTTACTTTTATATGGTACATTTTTTTAGAAAATGATTAGAAGATTTCATTTAAATAATTTTATAAAAATTAAAAAAGGTGTAAAAAATCATTGGATAATTGTAAAATAAAATTTAAAACATTTTTATAAATAACTATTATGGAATATAAATATTTCCCATTGGAGACTTAAATAAAAATAATCTTGAATAATGATGAGATTGTGTAATAACTGGTACCACTTTATAATCAGTAAAATCATATGCCCCATGAATGAAAGAAAATTATATGGATTTTAAAATACCATAATATTAAGAATAATTGTCATAAAATACATTCATGGTTAGTATATACACCACTCAAATTAAATAATTAGTGTATAAGGTATGTGTCCCCTAGAAATAAAAGTGAGAAAAAAATCCCTTACCTTTGGTATGTTTTTCTCCAAATGTGTCCAAAACTCATGTATTGTGGTTTTAAACATATTATTAACTTATACCATAATCATAATGAAATTTATAATATCATATATGATCCTCTTAAATATTTTACCACTCATATATTAAAAATATTTATTCATTTTACTATTTCAGGTGTTAATTACAATGTTTTCTAATCCTTGATTTTCCTTTTAAGTCTTGGATATCTTGAATAGGATATATATAAAAAATATATATAGAATATGGTTAATTCCATTAATATCATATTTAATCATTAATTAATTTTTTATAATAATTATAAATGGTTAACAAGGAAAATTAATCACGTCGTGTCGTGTAGATAGTTGGTGACGCATGAGCGAAAATATCATTCCCTTCATGGTGAATGAGTAAGGACGTGGAAGTTATATTATTTTTTTCATAATCAATTTTATGTAATAATTATCATATATATCCATTATATCATAAATATACCTATGAATGTAATGTGGTGATTAAAACAGATAATACTCTGATGTGGAGACGATAAGATGTACATACAAATGTGTTGTGTTTTAATTTTTCGTAGGATAGATAATTAATGAAATATTATTATTAAAAAATAATAATAAAAAATAATAACAAATATGACAATATATTTATTACTTTATCCAAAAAAAAACTAATAGGATGTATGAGAATAAATAAAATTGAACAAGTTAGTAAACCAATTACCTCTTTTTCAGTGGACTTCCTTTAGACCATTTCATATGAAATATAGAGTGGGGCTCTTTGGAAGAAAAAAACCTACAAAACGTGGATAAGTATGTTCTTGAAGAGAATTGGGTTGGGTTTTGTTGAGATATAATACTCATTGTTGTGTAAGTAAGTGATAGAAGAAGTTCCCTTTTTATAATTGAGGCTGTGAGAAATTTTGGAAACTCCCAAAATATTAAAGTAATATAAATTAATTTTCAATTACAATTTGATAAAAATTGAGTTATTTAAAATATAAAATTAGTATTGGTATAAATCATCTCAACCAATAATTTTTAGACATGTTTAGATCAAATTAATACCCTAATCATTTGGCTTCAACCCTAGTTAAACACTTTAACTCTTTCCATGACAACATGTCTTTTTTACTCTTTAAGGGTTAATATAGTTACTATAAATTTGCAAACAAACCATTAATGAGTCATAGACGAAATTTTAAACTTTATCCCAAATTTTTTTTCCTTGTTTAAATTTTTATGAATTTTATATCATTTAATTAAACATTATTTTTTAATAATATCATTAATGTAAATTTTGACACTATACATTTCTTGACTTTTTAAAAAATGAAAATACACAATATAACTTCAATAAAAGACATTTCATATATCCATAATATATATAGGTCATCTTAAAAACTCACTAATTATGTTAATTATATCAAATTATATTTATTTTAATATTTTTAATAGCATTTTAGATATTTCCATTAATTAAACAATTACTGCATTATCATTGTATCACCTTTTAAGGCAATTATTATCACTAAAAAATACAAATAAATTTTCATGATTTAGTTAATAATTTTATAATTAGTAATAATATTTTTAGTAGAACATATCTCTTATATATAACCATATTTAAAATATTTATTTTTTTAAAACAAGAGTATGAAAAAATTGACAATCCTTTTAATATAATATTGTAAAGGTTATATTGTCATCAAAAAGTCCATAAATGGCCCCATAAATGATAATTTAATGCATAAGTAAGAAAATATTCATACAATAAAATTAAGACAGTTTTAAGGGTAATTTTATAATATTTATAATATTATTTTCTTCACTAATTACTCGATTTACCTTTAATCGTGGTAATAAAAATTTAAAAAGTTACTATTTATATTTTGTCCAAAAACTAAAGGGATGAATTTAATAAATTTTTACCTTCTAATTTAAAATATATAATCAATTTTTTAAAATTCAAAAAAAAATCTAGAAATTAATTGGAAATTAATGTTGTTGACAAATCGAGAAAACATATTTTTGAAGTAAAACATCCAAAATATTAAAATGTTTTTATATATAAATTCAATGTGAAATTTATTATAATTATCTTTATTTAATGATATAATAAAAAATTGATCAAATTATACTTATAAATCAGTATAAAATATATTATAATATTATAAATAAGTTATATCGAAAATATTTTTTCAATTAAAATATAGTATTTTCATTATTCATCAAAAAATGATTCCAATCAGAAAAATACAAAAAACACAACCAAAGTAAATTTAGACACTAAAATATCAAATAAGTGTTTTTTTTTTCAAATATAATTTATGAAAGTGTCAAAAACTAGATTTAAAACAAGTGCGCCATCAAAAGGTAGAAAATATACCTTTTTATAAAAATAATTCTTTTGTATATAAAATTAGATTTCTTCTTATATAATTTATATAAAATACATAATATGAATTTTAAACATTATATTAAATATATTATATATATATTTCATTAATATAATTTGAAAAAATTGATTTCATTATTTATTGTTATAAAACACACCTATGCCCATTTAAATAAATTTTTAGAAAAACATTTCTTTTAGTTTAAAAAGGGTTTATTTTTTATTTATCATTCATTTTACAATAAATAATTAATTATTTATACATGTGTAAACAATATTTTTAAAATTTAGTTAATCCTATTCAAAATTTCCAACTTAACAACTAGTGTTAAAATAATAATATTTAATACTATATCATGGTTTGTTTATGTTCGATGTTGCATGAAACAAATACTATCAAATAAATTGAATTTAGTTAAGAATAAAAATACCATAAAATATTATGGTGTTACATTTTATCTTTTCCTTCATCTATTCCAAATGTGATGCTCATTCTTTAGAGGTCCTATGACACTATCTCAGTTCCTTCAACCTAGGGGTTTTACCATAGCTTATGGGTATGGATTTTAAAATTGTTGGAAAAATAATAGAAGATAGAGTAGGAGGAGAATTATTTCATAAATCCAATCAATATTTTCTCTCATTTATGGCTTCAAATGGGTTAATGTATGTGGGTTGTGTGGAAGATATGTTTTCGTGATGTAAGAATCAGAGAGGAAGAAATTGGACCTAGTGTAATCTTGATCAATTCCTCATAAACTACCACAATTTATCCTCCTATAAATAAATTATGGTATCCCATATTGTTTTAATCCTATATAATCATTCCCATATATGATTTGTTTAGCCCATCGAAATTATTGAGGTGATTTTTTCCTTTTTTATCATCTATGGATGGGGGGCATGATATCCACCCACATAGTGAGGGAGTTTTGGAGCATTTATTTATAGGTATTTTCATGGTAATCCCTTTAAAAAACCTAATAGTCATCATAGGTGACTTTCAAATAAGGATAAGGATTACCCCTTGAGTTTCAGACTTGGAGGTGCTCAATAGAGAAATCGAACATGTTGAGTCTAGTATGAAGAATTAATGCAATGACTCCTAATTTGGTGATCTTTATAACATGAAGCATATATTGGATGAAATAATGTCAAAAAAAGAATTAAGATCTTATGATAAATTGACAATAAAATGTATTTGGTAATGTGATCATAACACAAGCTTTTTCCTTGCATGAATTAAATAAAAATGGAGTACCAATAGACCTAATATTTTGACAGAGGATGGTTCTTTCATTTATTTTTGAGATGTGATGGGTGGAATGGAGGAATGTCATTTTAAATTAATTTTTTCTATCCCCAACCCTCACATGCTAGGAGGATAAATGAGGGGGAACACAGATATCTTTAATTATATTAGTCACATGGATTCTAAACATGATAACAAGTCCTTAGAGGCTATCCCAGATTAGAAGAAGCTCCTAGAAGACATTTGGAAACATAATCTGGAAAGCACTCCAGGTCCCGATGGATTTCTATGGTCTTTTTATAGTTCCACATGTGACTTGGTTAAGAGAGAGAAGGTGAAAATGATGAAAGAGTTTTTCTATGGTGGTAATATTGTTGATGTCACATGTTCCCAAAAGTTTGTGAC